>KZ808245.1:189865-215963 GCA_000696205.2 Oncopeltus fasciatus
ACTCTATATATATATAGAGAGAGAGAGAGAGAGAGAGAGAGAGAGAGAGAGAGAATGCATTTTTCCATATTTTTTTTTCCCTTTTTATTTTTCCATTTACTGCCTTCATAAGCTTTGAAATAAACTGTCACAGTGTTTTAGACTAATTTGAAAGCCTGAAAGTTTAAACGAAATCAAACCCATTCAAGTGACCCATGTATGTAAAAAAGAAGTTAATTAATTAATCATACATATTTAAATTAAAGTTTTTTATTTGTTATGTATTCCTTATTTGTCATAGTTTAATTGAAATTATTTATTTCTTAGGCGTTTCGAGAGGTTGTTCATCTTTAAGAATCACTATTCTGGTGAAGCTCCAGTGAAGACAATGATAGATGGTAACTTAATGCTCTCTTACTTATTAGTCAAAAACAATTTAAACTCAGAATTTTATATGACTGAATTCTTGTACAATTTAACTAAGATATGTAGATATGTATCCAAATTTTGTGATCTCGATATGCTGTTATACTTAAAGTAATCAAAAATATAAGACAGGGGAGGGGAAAATATATTATTGATTTGTTTTACATTTTCAATTAGTTATCCTAGAAAAATATTAACTGTATTTTTTGTTAAGTATTGAAGACTTTTCTTGAATACATGTTAATCAAACAAAATACCTTTAAAAAACGAGAGAACTTAACAAGTTTTCAAGATGATTTGATTTAAAAAAATGAATGAAAAATTAAGTATATACACTCAGTGTCAAAATGTTAGACACACTGCAAATATTGTAATCCCTACTCTCCCATCTTTCCAAATCACCCGTAAAACAGTATTAAAATAATCTATGACTCACCTAAAGTTGATCAGCAGCCTGCTTATGTACATAAATAAATACAAAAAATATATTCATTTTTTTTTAAATTTCAAATTAAAGTTTTGGCCCATCAAAATGTTAGACACACTCCCTGATAAAAATAAATAAAACTCATTTTAATACTTTGTTGCCTTTTCACCACCGTTTATTAAATCAAAAAATCTGTTTGGTAATGCATCGTACAATTTTTTGATAGTTTCTTGAGGTATTTGTTCCCATGAAGCCAGAATTGCAGATTTCAACTCTTTGATTGTTCCAAACTGTCTTGATTTGGAGTACACGCTTCTTGAAAAAATTCCCCAAACATTTTCAATAACTGCACTTAAAAATTTTTTTTCAATAAAAAATAAAGAAAACATGGAAAGTTTTATTAATTTCAGAGGGCGTGTCTAACATTTTGACACTGAGTGTACTTCCTTGCATCTATAACTTATAAAATCTACCAATTCTTACTTTCACTAATGATTGCGATGAAAGTCTTTTAGTCAGCTTTCATTTAATGAAAATTTTTCCAACTGACAAGTCCTATAAAATGATCTGTTTTACTAGTACATTGTTATACAGACTGGGGGTAACTGATTTTTATTAATAAAAACAGCTGGACTATTTTGAATGCATAATATATTGTTATTAGTTTTTAGTACAAATATTTTACTTTCAGTGCGGGCTTGAATTTCAATACATATAAACTTAAGTAAAAGTGATTGTCTAAATATTGAAATCAGTTGGCTAATTTTTGCTGCCTAAGAATGAATTTTACTACTAATTTTTATTTTTGTATACATAAAATGTATATAAATGTATTTTAAATCTTCTTATGAAATTCTTTTAGAGATGAATTAAAAATTTAAATTTATTATAAAATTCATAAACCAGGTCTCAGATTCAATGCAGTAATAACCAAGATATAGTAAGAAGATAAAATTTAATTCAACAAAATAAGTAAGGAAATGAAAATTAATTTTTCTTTAAATATCTAGAAAAATATGCTGGAAGTAAAATAATCAATTAGAAAATTAATTAAGTTGATAGAGGCATCAAGATATATTAAACTAAACTGTAAGTGATAGAATGTCTATTGCTTATGAAAAATATTGTTAAGTAAAATGACAAAAAATTTTATTGTAACTACCAATTAAGAAAGATATACATATAAATTATTCTACTTTCATGTCATCAGGCCCTTGGTGATGATCCATTTGATTAATTCTTACTAATTAATTAAGTTATTTATAACTAAGTTAAGGATCACCAACAATTCAGCTTACCTTCAAATTTGGATCCATTATTTACTCTTTGAGTTTGTTCTGTAGTATTTATTTTAGTTAAGAAATCAGCTTTGTCTATGATTACCAGGTATGCAAGTTTAAAATGTCGTTTATTTCTTAAAATATATACACAGTAATTTAAAAAAAAGTATAATATATTTTATTCAAAGTACTGGCCCTCGCTTTCTACACATTTTGTCCATCTCTCGGGCAATATATGGATACCATTCCAAAAGAATGCTTCATCTTTATTTGAAATCCATTCATCGAGCCATTTTCGTACGTTTTCGAAATTGTTGAAGTGTTGCTCCGCCAATGAGTGTCCCATCGATGAGAAGAGGTGATAATCAGAAGGCGCCAGGTCAGGTGAATACGGCGGGTGGGGTAGGAGTTCCCAACCAAGCGAAGAAATCGTTTCCTTAGTCAATCTGGCTGAATGTGCAGGAGCGTTATCATGCTGAAGAATGACTTTGGCGTGCCTGTGAGCCCATTCTGGGCGTTTTTCGATCAATGCGTGACTCAAATTGATCATTTGTTGTCGGTAGCGCTCGGTATTGACTGTTTCGCCGGGCTTGAGAAGCTCGTAGTCGATTTGGTCGATTTTCTCGTTTTTGATCAGTAACATCAAAATCACCACGTTTGAAACGTTGAAACCAACGTTCACATGTCTTGACGGTTGGAGCAAGATCGCCATAAGTCTCAACAAAAATTCGATGACATTCAGATGCCTTTTTCTTTTGATTAAATAAGAAAATCATGACATGCCGCAAATGCTCTTTATTTGGCTTAAAATTAGACATTTTTAACACCAAAGAAAGGTATGATACGTCCACGTAAACGACTTAAAAACAACTGACTTTTGTAAACAAATGACTAACAAACAAAATAGCGTTTATAGATAAGCAAATCCTTCAATAGGCTAAGAGCGCATTCTATTGGAATTAAAACGACATTTTAAACTTGCATACCTGGTAGTACATCAAGAAAATGACAATTAATGGTGAAAGTCCATGGGTCTCCAAAGAACTTATTTTAACCTCAAATTTTTAATTCTTAACAAAGCTGTATTTAAAATGTTACATTTAAGATTGATGAGAAATGTGTCCTGAAAATTATGACAAAACCTAAGAGATTTCTTGATTTTTTTTTTTTTTTTTTTAATGTTGCCAAAGTTTTTAAAACATTCTTTCATGCAATTGTTGTTTGCAACCAATCAACCATGTTACTACAATATTAAAAGAAAAATGCTCAAAATAGATTTCCTAAAGCAAAAATTTCTAATTGAACTTGAAAAGATTCATTGCTTTTCAGATGGAGCAGTATCTCAGTACCAAGATAAATTGAACTTTATTTACCTCTGCCCACACAGAGCAGATTTGTCTGTTGAAGCAGAATGTAATTTCTTTGCAACTTCACATGGTAAAAATCATGTGATGATGCACAATGAACAGATTATGACTCTGTGCTAATCGAATGACTGAGCTGAAGAAAATATAAATGGTATATAAATATTAATTTTGTTGTGGTATATTATCCCACATAAATTTTAAACAATTAATGCGAGGGAATAGAATAAAAAATCTATCTGGCCCTGACTGGGACTCAAACCTGGATCTCCTGCTTTTTAGCAAGCAAAATCAGGAGATCCAGATTCGAGTCCTGGTTGGGACAGATAGATTTTTTATTCTATTCCCTCACATTAATTGTTGATAAATGGTATATGTTTCTTTTTAATTCATCATTTTTAAGAAGAAATACTTTTAAAAGTCGAAAAGTCAGTTTTGAAAGTCTTCTAGAAATTAGAGAAAACCAAAAGTTAATGAACCAATGGTTAATGGAACTCATTATTTTCATAAATAAATTTTAAAAATGAAGCCAGTGTTTTAATTAAGGTATATTCCTATTCCTGGGCACCTGCCATATTATCTTAAGCTATGATTGGTGAAAAAAATCAAATACAATTTTTTTTAATTACCAATACAATGTATTGTAATGTTTTTGAATTATTGTAGTTCATGTCTTGGATTGACAGCAAGGAAAAAGCCCGTTAGCAAAACTTTATTTGGCTTAAAAATAATTAACTAATAATAATTTACTATAGTTTTAATAGAAGCATACATAAGAATAATAAACAGCATACTTTTTACTAAAAATCCCTTTACCACATACACACAGTTGATGGGGAGAATGGTCAGGAAAGAAGAGGATGAGAGGGTACTGATATAGGGATATGAGTGTCCAGGAAGACGAAAGTGAAAGTTTAAGTATCAAGCATGGTTAACAACAAATGGGATGTCAATATCAGTATATATGGTGAGATTAGATAAGTAGAGAGGGTACAGACAATTTTTTGAAGGGTCTTGGATTGAAGTGATCAAATTCATTGGATATAGGAGAGTTTTCCATTGCTTGGCACCCCTGGTTTTTATGTTCAAATTCAAGTTCATTTCAGTAGAGTTGTCTATGTTAATTGTATGTTTGAGAGGGATAATTTTGAACATTTGTCAGTAAGTCTAGAAAAATCTGTCATCTGCCGGTTGCTTGTCTCTTTGCTTAATATGGGAGCCCCAAGGCAGAGTTTATTAAGGACTAGACTGAGGTAAGCAGTTTAGCTATAGAGCAAGAAAACTGTTAAATTTAATGGCAAGATAAGAGTCAAAGGGCTAATGTGATATAATTTGATTTATCAGAATTCACTTGAATCTCCTTTTGGATAGCCAGGGTTCTCTGTAAGATAAGGGTTAAGAGAAACTTTTTGAAGATTTTTCTCGTTGTGAGTAGGAGGAAAATAAGAGTGAAGAGATTTGTATTTATTGTGGGTCATTTTGGCAGGAATGAATTTCCTCTAGAGATGGAAATTGGCAAATTTTTAAAGATTGGGGAAGCATGTAACAAGGATACCAGACCCGTAAGGAAAGGGCCAATTGAAGGTGACCACCTGCTTCTTCCTGACATCATTCCACTTAAAAAAAGGAAATCATATTTACCTAGAAAATGGTCTTGGATTCATTTAGGCCAGTCTAGAATGTTTTATAGAGTTATAAAACCGAGTCAGTTTCAGATCGCACACCTTAGAGGGTTGTGCCTGCGACATTCAAAAGTAGCATTAATTAATAAGTACAGACAATTTAGTAAGTTGTGAGGCCTCTTTGTAAATAAGCACATTTAATTCATTTGTTTATATTTGTTAGTTAGCTGTTAGTAACTTGTCTTTTCTAATTATTTATTTCTTAGCTGGTAAGGGCAGTAGGTTTGATTATCTGTTACTAGTAGCATAGTTATTTATTATAATAAATTAACTTTAAATTTATCTCGGTATCTATTATTGATCCGTAGCCCAAAAAAATTTGATGTTTGAGTGGGATTGTTATTTTTTTTTGTTGTTGTAACTTTTATGGCTACGGTTTGTGTACAATATCATATCCCTCAGACTAAAAGTAGCAGATTTAAAAAGAGAGTTGGAGGAAAGCAGTCTGGATACTGCAACAATGCCTGCACCAAATTCTAATAGATGTGGGCGAGGATCCTGAAACTTTTTTTTTTTCAAAACAGAATTATCAGTTACTTTAGAAAATAAGTTTCTTAAAAGTTCTACTAGAAAATAAGCCCTAAAAAATAAGTTTAATGTTTTAGAAGATAAGGTCTTTGAGAATTCTACTATGCTAGAGAATAAATTGTTAGACTTTATGGGAAACAAAATATAGAAAACTAATGCTTTAGAAACTAAGTTAACAACCGTAGAAAGTAGGTTAGTTATTGAATAGTTTTCAGAAAAAAGTAGATTCTATTTAAAATGAATTAGAGAACAATCAGTTAGTAGTCTTAAGTTAAGAGTAGAAGGGGCTCTAGAGGGCCAACTAGTCCAGCCTCTTTATGACATACATGAGACCGTGAAGATTTCGACCATGAAGTCTCCAGAGAAGAGGACACCTGTCAGCCTGCTGCTGTTCCGACGACTCCCGCACACAACGTAATTCCAGTCTCCAGCAGGATGATGCCCTGGGAGGACTTTGAGACGGCGGCTATGGTCCATGGGTAATTGCTGGGAACAAAGGCTTTCCCATTGTGTTTGGCCCTGTGAGGAGACACATTAGCATGAAATTAGCTTCAAGCAGTACCCATATCTGAGCGATGCAACTACAACTAGATGATGAGTCTACTGGAAATGAGATTTTAGCATCGACTTATATATGTTACACTGCTCACAACTCAGAAGCAGGATCCAGAAGCTTAACGAATCACTTCAGGAATTTGAACCCCTATCTGTCACTCACGGATGATTTATATGAAAGCCTAGTGGTTTTAGATGGTCTTTGTGAGCCTTAGACAAAGCAAAATGTTATGCTATCCCGGTCAAGGACATTTGATGACACACTGACCCTAGCTATGGAATTCGAGCTGTAAGTTAGTCAGTCTGAGGTCATGCTAGAGATCAGCCTGTAGGGATGGAATCTTAAGAAGCCACCAGCATCAAAGAAATAGTGATATTTTCAGTTAATGTAGATATAAAGTTAGTTTTAAGTGATGCTTGCAGGTTAATCAATTATTTAATGTGAACTTGAAAGGATTTTGATTAGACTAGACTAAGGGTAGGATGAGGTCTTTATTTGAAAGTATATGAATATAGGTATCAGTACTAAGTGTTAAGAGAACAGGACTATGGTAAAGGGAGAGGCCAAGAAGGTTGATTTAATTGGTAGGTATATAGTTCACTCAAGTAGCAATGAAGTAATCAAGGTTGTCCCTCTAAGTAATGGCATTAGAGGACGAATCAAAGTAAACTTCCATCGTGCTTGTTTGGAGGATAGTATAGAGATGAAATTGAAAAGATTAGTTAAGATGAGGAATTAGAATGATTAGGTTTACTTGAGAGATATTGGATCAAATATTGGATTGTTGAGTCCGTGTTAGCTGTCTTGTCGGATCAGGCTAGTAAGTCACATATTCTGAAATGTTGGAGTTTTTATTTGTCATAGAAGCCTGTGACTCTTCTGTTGTTCTAAACAAGGATTGTGAGAGGGTTTTGGATTGGAGGAATCATGACTTAGAAGGAGGCAGGAAATAACAGTTGTTAGAAATTGGAGGAATAAGTATATGGGAATACATAGGTTCTAAAATTGTATGATTGAACTGCGGCTTAGATTGTTTAGTAGGAACGAATGGAAGAGTGACACCATTGGCGAATGTTCCTGTTGAGGACAAGGGAAGTCCGGCGAATGTCCCAGTCTACATTAATGTTATCCACAGAATTTTGTGGAAGGAATTCCCAGGCAAGCTAGGCACCTGCATTTGTAGGTTATTGCATAGTCTACTAAAGAAGGAAGGGCCAGCTGGTGGTTGGCTCCCTTGTTGTTTGGGTGGTTTCCATGTGGGCTGGAGTGGTATTATTGAAGGTTGGGTATGTTGAGCTGGTCCCAATAAGGCCTGGGTAGACTGAGTCGAGAGCTCACCACTTAGAGACATAGATCTCTGTATCTGTATCAACAGTTCAACAGAACAACCCCTATAGTTGGCTGAATGAGGGCTGTGACATTTGAACATGTCATGTCCTGGGTTTTCCCATATTGTCAGGTTGTGAGGGTCAGTGCACTTTATGCATACAGGCTTCTTCTTTTTTCTATAGGGATCTTTTACTTTTATTGTTACATTTAAGTGTTAAGTGAAAGAACTACATCACTTTTGTTGGGTGATGGTTTTAATTTTATGAAAAAGAGGGAAAACAGTATTTTGATGAAATGTTGAAGTATTCAACCCAAATCCATACTTGAAACTCATGCTTTTCTAATTCTTCCTTGGTCAGCTTGGTGGGAGTGAAGTAGCTATTGGATGACTGACCTGCTGATGGCTGTCTAATGAGATGTCTGATCTGAGCGCTGTCCCCTCATGCTTCTTGACCTAGTGGTCATTAGGTTTCGACAGACTGCAGTCTCTGTAATTGGTTGAACAGGTCAGAGAGCTGCAGTGGACACAGGTAGCTGAGGTGTCTCTCTTATTTTGTTGCTCTGGATTATACAAGGGGTTGAGCACACTTTATGAATGTGGGATTTAACTTTGTTGTATGTTATCATACACCCTGGGGTCGTTGGATCCGTTGGCTGGAGATATACTGAGGATGGGTACAGTCCCTCCTTGTCGGATACTTTTGTCATGATTTTATATGTTTGTTTGATAAATTTAATTGTAGTTGGCTTTTTTGGAGGATGATGTTTTAATATTCTTTTTACATATTATAATTTTTGGGGTTATGAGACTAAAGGGGTTTGGATTACCAAAATTTGGCTGAAAATTAAATTTTCTAACATTTATCTTCTACAGCATTTTATTTAAAAAATGCTTATTAAGGTAAAAATTTAGGAATGTAAACAGGAAGGTTGTATGCTATCCCCACTGTTCCCTTCTGGACTCTCTAGGACCAGCCTCTCTAGTGATTTTACTTTTATTAAACTTGTAGATATTTTTAGCTTGTTATGTTTAATAAGCCATTTATTTATTTTTAAACACTTAATTAGAAATTACATTCTGCACAGCGTGCATCTTGCAATTTGCTTTCAAAATATATAATAAATATGTACAAATAAAATACTAATGTATAATGTATAATATAAATTATTATAAAGAAAAAAGGCCATTTCCTATTCAGGTGGCGTGGTGGGTTATTAGGATGGGTAATAATAGATAGAATTTGGGCTAAAGGATTGGAATGCATGGAAAGGTCAGAGTGGAATTTATTAAAACGGGTTGTGGTAATGTCTTTTACAAAAGGGGTTTCAGTCATTGTGGAGTAAGGAGTTGGCTACGTAATATGGTGAAACTATGATTCTTAGGATTTTGGATTGGAAAGACTGTATTCTATGGTTGTTGGATGGTTTAGCAGTTCCTCACAGTTCGACTCCATATGTCCAAATAGGTCTCAGCAGCATCTTATAAAGGGTTAGTTTGTTAGTCTGAGTTAAAGTTGACTTGCGGTTTAACAGCTTGTAAAGTTGTCAAAATCTATTTAGTTCCTGTCTTTTGATTTTTGTGTATGTGTTCTATGTCAGTCGAGAGTCAAGATGAAAACCCAGATACCTGAAGCAGTCGGAAGTAGGGATAGGAATATTATTCTTATTAAATTCTGCCTGGTTGTTTCTTCCTTAGTGTGAACGTAACATGACAGCATTTTCATTCGTTGACCTTAATGCGCCAGCGCTGGCACCATTGCTGTATGTCAGTGGGATGTCGTTGGAGATTTTTCCTGGCAGTATGTGAGTCGGAGAAAGGATTGTTTGGTCATCAGCAAAGGTTGCAAAGAGTATGTTAGGATGAGAGGGGATATCGGCAGTATACAGAATATAAAGGATGGGCCCGAGCACACTACCTTGTGGAACTCCCGCCTTCACTTGGTAATATTTAGAGTAATCTAATCTTTGTCGGACCCTGAAGAATCGATTGGTTAGTTAGAAGCGAAGGATAAGGTAAAGGGTGCTTGGGAAAATGTATTTTAATTTGAACGGTTTTCCGCGATGCCAGACCCTGTCTAATACTTGCGACACATCGAGGAAGTCACCAACGCAGTAATGCATAGTTCTCGAAGGAGGAAGATATGCAATCTACAACTTGTAACATCTGCTGGACCATGGAGTGCTTGGCTTGGAAACCAAACTGTTGTTTTGGAAGTATTTTGTGCTCATCCAGGATTGGTATTAGCCTTTTAAGAAGAATCCTCTCAAAGACGTGGTAGGTCATAAAGGGTTACTTTTAATTATTTCGTGGTCTTTTCATTGTTTTAAGTTGTGATCCTCTCATATTAATTATCATTTTTCAAAAAGTGGGTTTCCTCTCTTTAATGTTATTTTGGATGCCCAGTCTACATTAATGTTATTTTGTTTTGTTGGTTGTTTAAACTTCCTTTCTGCATACTAAAATGACTTGAAGAAATACCTTTCCCTCGTCCTTCCAAATTTATTTTTCTCTTTAATCGATATTTGAGTCTAATAATACTGTGAATTTTTCAACTACTTTTAGATATTATTAATAAATGTGTATACCTTCTTTGCCTTAACTTGCTTTTATCAGTAAAAGTTTTTATACTTTAATTCTCATAGATTTTACTTCTGCTTTATTTTTATCTTTGTTCTCAATATCTCTCTGCTTGCATATTAAAATGTCCCTTATATCTGTAGTTGTAACTAGTGGTAATAGTATTGTCAGGTAAGTTATAAATTTTACTCATTGTTCTAATATAATTGTTTCAAAAAGTGATGAACTGTCTCCGGGGCCTCTAGAGTGATACCTAGCTAATAAATTTTTAAGTTTTTCTGAACAATCAAATCTAATTTTCTTGGTATCATAAAATTGGTATTAAAAGTTAAGTTCTAGGGTTATTAATAATTCTTAATTTTTTTTATCTTAACAAGGTTATTTTTATATTTTGCAATTTATTTTATTATATATTATGCATCGACTGCTGATGGTCATTAGCGCTTATTATTTTGCAATTATTAAGAAATATTCTTTTATTGAAAACAATATTTTAAATGTTGTTAGATGTTTTTTTTTGTTGGGGTTTGGTCAAGGTAGATCCAAAAAATACAATTTTTAAAAATGTGTATTTTTTTTAACTATCTACCAACGTTTCGGCTTACATTGTAAGCCATCTTCAGGGCTGTTGAAATACAATTTCATAAGAAAAAACAAAAAAATTAAATGATTTACATTATTATTGCATAGAATTGCCATAACTGAATGTAATGTGATATCAAATGTTTGTAGAATATATAGAAAAATTTAAAATATAAAAAACAAAATCTACAAAACCTACCACCTTGTCCATCTCAAAAATGTCTCACAGCTTCCAAACCCTACCTCTCAGTCATGAATATGTGATCCTGGTGACACACTTCCCCTCTCACCTTCATGATGAGATGTGGTGAATTATATTTTATTTTATTTATTTTTATTTTAAGAGAGGATTCTCGGGAATTCAGTCATGGTAGTTGAACAATTAAAAAATGACCGACCGTTGAACAACTACCATGACCGAATTCCCGACAATCCTCTCTTCATAGAACTTGACGGTCAACTATTCATTTCATAATGATATATTTTTTATTTTTTGTTTTTGTTTTTTGAATTTTTCTACATACTTTTGATATCACATTACATTCAGTTATGGCAATTCTAGGTAATAATAATGTAAATCATTTAATTCTTTATGTTTTTTTCTTATGACATTGTATTTCAACAGCCCTGAAGATGGCTTACAGTGTAAGCCAAAACATTGGTAGATAAATAAAACAATACACATTTTTTAATTGTATTTTTTGGATCTAGCTTAACTGAACCCCAACAAAAAACAGCTAATAATAATATCTATGTTCAAAAAACTTCTATTTGGTTACTTAAAATGTTTTAGATTGTTAATAAATGTTTTAACAAATAATTTAAACTGTAAAAATTGCTATTTGAAATGAATTATTTGAGTGTGGACAATTTCTTAATATACAACCAGTCAAATAATGAATGTAGAGTATTCCATAATTTTTGGGGGGGAAAAATAGTAATAAATTTTTAAAAATTTTCTTGATAATGCTTCTGTTTTACTTTAATTAAAGTAAAGTATTTTCTCTCAAATATGCATTACGCTTTATGTGTTGCATGAAAGTCATACATCTGACTTGCATGAAAGTCAGACTTCTTAATTTTGCGGGATCAAATTTTTGGTTTAAATTAAATTATAAAATTTAATTACATATCAATAATTTTATTATGCTTATTTTTGCTCTGTTATTAAATAAATATTTACCTGTCTCCAGTGAGAAAGACTCTTGATAAGTGGATGGATTTTCAGGAGGGATTTACTTTAACTCCTCCTGACAGATCACATCTCCTTAAAGATTTAGTTGACTCTCAAGACAAACTTCCTCTTAGAGCTATGAAGGTACTTTGAAATTTCATATGAAATATACTATAGAATTGTGGAAACTGTTTTCCCTACATGTAATTTTCATTTTTAATAATATGCATTATAATTAATAAAAATAGTGATAATCAAAATTTTTGTACATTAACTGGTGGTTAAAAAAAAAAAAAGTGTCACAAATGAACTGTATATACAAAGTGATCATAGTTGATGAATATTTTCTTTGGAACTTTCCTTGTAATGCAGCCCCTCATAATTTTAAAATATATCTTTAGCAATAAAAAAAGTCTGTGTTGTTTAATTATAATAAACTAAAGGCTACATCTATTGCAGCAAAGAAACTTCTTGTACTCTTACTTGAGATTTCAGGTAACCCCACATCTATTTGTCCAAATTTGCTCTATAACAAACTAAGTTCAAAAGGAGAGTTTTTTTTTTACGGTAGGTATTATTATTAGATGATTTTAGTTGGGGTTCGGTTACAAATTTAAAAAATGTATTTTTTTTTAATATGATTATCTGCCAACGTTTCGGCTTACATTGTAAACCATCTTCAGGGCTGTAGAACTACAATGTCATGAGAATACAATAATAATTGACAATAATATAATAGAGAATTACAATAATGTAATGTGATATCAAAAGTATGAATGTAGAAAGCTATGTAAGAGAATTTAAAAAGATTTTAAAAAACAATTTGAAAAAACATGCAGACAACAACTTATTGAAAAATAATTGAATAACATTAAAACAGTAATTTGCCACACCTACCTATCATGAAGACGAGAGAGGACGTCCTGTCCCTAAGTTCACATTTCCATGACTCAAGTATAAATTTTCCAAATACACACCGTGCGAGGTTGAAAGGTGGGGGGGGGGGGAGAAGGTAAGAGGCGGAAGTTACAAAGGGAAAGAGGCCTGTTTCAAGAGAGGGCAATAAAAAGGACAAAGGAAAAAAGGAAGGGTATTATTGGGAATAGGTAACTTTGGAACTGGGAAAAATGTTTGACAGGCTTATTGAGAAGGAGGGCTGATGGTTATTAGAATGTTGAAAATGTTAGAATAAGTTGAGGAAATTTGTTCTATGTCCATTCTGTCGTTAACTGGATAGTGTTGTAAGTTAATGTGGACGGTTTCAGACAAAAGGCATTTGTGTTCATAGGGTTCAGTGGAAAGGATGGTTATGCTCTTGAAGTCAAATGTGTGTTCTTTATGAAAAACATGTTTAGTGAGGGCAGTTTTTATTAGTTTATTCTTTATGTCATTTTTATGACTATTGATTCTATGGGAAATAGGGTTTTTTGTTTGTCCAATGTAAGAACCTTGGCAATTCGGTGTGGAACAGGGAATTATGTAGACGACATTAGTTCTGTTAGGAAGGGGGTTGGGGTCTTTGAGGATGGTGTAAATAGATTTTAATTTGTTGTTGGTGAAAAAAGAAAGCTTAAGGTTAGGGAAAGTTTTTCTGAGAGTTTTCTTAATATTTTCAGAAAGTTTTGGAATATATGAAAGAGAACGGAAAACGAGGTCGTTATTTTGTGGGAGGTGGATAGTTGGAGAAGTGGAAATAAAAAAATATTTTACAAGTTTTTTAATTGTGTGAGTAGGAAAACCATTGGACAGGAGGATGTCAGTAACACGTTTAATATTTTTTCTGTGGAAAATCTTGTCAGAGAGTGTGAGTGATCTGTAGATGAAGTTTTTGGCCACATTAATTTTTTGATGATGAGGATGAGATGAGTTGAAATGGAGGAGACGACCTGAGTATGAGTGCTTGGTTTTCACTTCTCCAATTTTGCTCAATAATGTACTTAGCCTTTTGTTTCTAATTTAAATGCTAAATGACATATTTCATTAAGGAAAACAAATAATTTTGTTGATATATGCCTGTCAGTTCTCTCATAACATGAATGTACTTAAGACTGGTTAGGTCCCACAAGAAGAAAATAACTGGGCGGAGAAAAGTTAAGCTTGCTATTACTGGATCTAGGGCAACTGGGAAGGAAGAGGAGAGGGAGGGGAATGTATTCAGCCATCCTTATAGACTCACCAATTCTTTAGGCGTCATTAATATGAGTTTGAACCATTTTTATATAATTAATAATTATTTGTAATAATATAGGCAATATTATAGGATTATCCTTATTAAGGCAAATAAAATATGTTGTCTTCCTGTGAAAATTATTCTTTATGAGCGGTTTCGGCTCTACCATCTTCAGGCTAAAAATAAAATAATTACATTAATTATATAAGTATTATAAAGCTACAATAAAAAAGTTGTATTTAAAATAAAAACAATTATTTAAAATTACTAAACATTTAAATAAATCTTGCAGAAACTCACAATTATTTAAAATAAAAATCTTTCAATAGGAGATAAAATATTTTTATAAATAAATTACAACAATAACATTAACAAATTAAAATAAAAACTCTTCCGGGGCAACCACACAACTCCTCCCTAGTGAGTCCTGTCTCTCTCCTTTCCTCACCATGACTACTGTTCTGCAACCACATCCAACGGCCCAGACTGGAATTCCATTTGTTTACATTAAGGGAGCATGATTTGCCTTTACTTTTTTTGCTTTATAATTTCATTTTCCATAATATTCAGTCTAGGTCTGTTTTCCAATGCATGCAGCTGCTGCACCTTCTCTTCATTGAAGACATGCCTCTCTTTGCTTAGGTGGTCTTTTATATGTGATACCCAAGAAGACTTGGGTTATCCTTGCTTATCTGCTTCCTGAGCTTTCAACCAATCCTCCACAAATACTTTGCTGGGCATGATCCACATGAAATAGCAGATACATCATTCTTCACTCTGAGTGGAATGCTGTCCTTTAGTACAGCATTTTTTCTTAAAATTTAGTGCTGCTTTATAGGAAATTTTGCAATTTTCTTTCTTAATTAGATTTCCTATTTTTTTAAATCCTACTCCCACATATGTCAAGCTGAAATTTTTCTGCCATTTTACTAGTTTCTTCTTTTCTACCTTATCAAATATTTTACTTGTTAATTCTTTCCTTTCTTTTCCTGTATATCCTTCCTTGTTTTCTGTAGATTCCATATTAAAGTTTATTATTTTCTAACCTAACTGTTAAAACCAGGAAGTTATGAATTATTATTATTATTACACACTGGGACTAAATTTAAATAAAATTGTGTGTGTCTGCAAGATTAATTTAAATGTTTAATAATTTTAGAAACAATTTCAAATAATTGTTTTTATTTTAAATAACCTTTTTTATTGTAGGTGTATACTACTTTTATAATTATTGTAATTGTTTTATTTTTAGCCTGAAGATGGCACAGATAAGGTTGTAATTAAATAATTTATAAAGGAAGAACACACTAAACATGACTAGCAGATTAACCTGACAAATCAGATAGCTAGCTGATAGTAGTGTGCCTTTCTACCATTCAGATGATGTTTTGCTTATTGCAATGTCTTATTAAACTCAACATAGTTTAAATGCAGTAAATACTTTTATTCATTTTAAAGGGGAAAAAATCAAAAGAATATTTGCAGTATTACAATATAATAAGCAGCCAGTTTTGTCAATTTCATCTTTCAAAAAAAAAAAAAAAAAAAAAAGGGCACGAACCTTAGTGAAAAAAAAAATGAAGTGGTAATTAGATTCTAGAGAATATCATATTGATATTTAAAAAGTGAACAAATATTTTGGAATCAAATTAAGTGATGAATAAAAAAGGAGAAATGAAAGAAGCATAAAAAAAAAGTAATGGTTCTGGTTTTCTGTCTATTAGTCAATAACCAGTATTAAGCTCCGAAGATTAATATGGGCAGGTATACTGTCTTGAAGATGTGGAACTTAACATGCTTGTACATCTCTTTCTTTGTTACAACAGAAGGAACAGCTATATATCTTATAGTAGACTGCATTTCCCTTGCTAAACCTATTTGATATTTCCACATTTACTCTCCCAGATTTATCTATCAACATACCAAGGTTTGTAAAGTCTGACATTACTTCCCTTTCCTCTCCTTTGCAATATAAGTGCATATCTTCCTGCTACTTTCCTACTTGAATGATCTTATTTTGTTGGTGTCAATACAAGAATCCCTTTTTGAATGAGTTCCTTGTACAATTCTGTCATGGCCTGCTGTAATTTTCATAATTTTTTAAAAATTAATAAATCTTTATTTATTACATTCTGTTATTAGCATCTTGTAATTTGATGAAATAGTGAAATATACAATAGAGAACAAAATAATTATAAAAAAAAAGGAATTAAAAACAACAATAAAATTAATTAGTAAACATCACTGTGCAGGGAGAAGGTCCCCATCGACCCCACTCCTAATAAGTTTAGACATTAAGGCCTAGGAGGTCGCGAGGCCATTTCTGTGTTAGTCGCCAGGGAGGATTGTAAGGTTTGGAGACCGATGATAGGGATTGGGCATGTGGATTAGGATGACATTGGAGTTTATTATGGAAGAGTATGAAAGGGGTAGAGATAAGATTTTGGACGAAATGAATGCTAAAGTCATGATGAAGGGTAGAGTTGGACACATAATATGGAGTATTAGCAATTTCTGAGCATTTTGGACTGAAAGGATTGTTTTTGTTGGATATTGGAAGGCTGTAGGTCCAGATTGATCGTATTATGGTCTTGTTGATGGTCAGATTGCTTTCTATCGTGAGCAGTGAGTGCCTATTAATAAGGCTGTTTAAGAATTCATGACATCTGTTAAGTTAATTTTCATAATTATGAATGATGCTGAGGTGAGTTTACCTTGTCCCTGAGATGCAGACAAGTTTTCCTTGAGGGGAAAACTATTTAGTTGTTATAATAAAACTGTTTTAGCCTGAATTAAATTTAGACAAAAAATTAAAAAAAAAAAAATTACTCTTTAGTTATTACTTATACTAAATGAAGAGAACCATATTCCTAACAAAAAATAAAAGTATTTAGTTTAAAAAAAAATATAAGTATCTAATGTAAACAATGAAAGAACTTTCCTGGTTCTGAAAACCTGTTCTGAGAGAGTAAGGAGATTGAAATTAGCATGGAAATTTACAATAAATCAATCAAATAAAATTAAAAACTATATCTATGATTTGAACTCTAGTTCATATTGAACTCTTATCTATGCGCCATCCTCAGGCTATAAATAAACTATATCTATAATTTAATATAATAATGTAATTTAAAATAAATCCTGATTTAAAGAAAATAATTGTGGTTTACTTTCAGTAAATGTAAAATTAAGAAAAAAAATAATGTAATATGCCTCTTTTTCATACCATTCTTAATTTATTTGAACTAATCAGTTTAAGAATATTTATAATTATTATTACTCATTCAAATGATCATTGTGTTAAACAATTAGCACATAATTGAACCACACATAACTTTACTAATAGTTTCTTACCTACAGACTCTCTCACTGTGCTTCAATTCCGGCTATCTTCTCTTTTAGAACAAATTCTACATATAGATATCTGGACTGGCCATGGAAAATAGCTTCACACCCGACATTGCTAACATAAGAATGAACTACTAGACACAGTTCTTCCCTCTTTCCCGAATGAAACCTTTTTCATAAAAAAATATGTAGACCAACTCTTATTAATACTCAACCTAGATAAAGTACCAGAAATCCCCAATTATTTTAACTCTTTTTACTAATTACTAAACTATTTTAATTTAGGTAATCTCCTCTTGCATTCATTAGATTCCGTACAATTTCAAACTATTTATATTTTATGCAGTATAAAAATCTGATATACCCGCCACTCAATGTTACCTAATTTATGATTTATTTAGTATTTATTGATTCAATATTTAACTGTTTTAGTTCTTTTAACTTTCTTAAAATGTTAAAAATTTAAAGTTGAAAGAAGGCACAGGAAATATGTCGGCATTTTATTGAAAATTTGACAAATACAATTCTCTGACGAAAATAGATGTTATTACTTCACTTTAGCAAATTCCGAATGAATGTAGCTTATATTCAAACATATATGTATGTATACCTTTTTCTGTGTTTTTTCTATCTAGTAGGTATGATCAGAGAAAAGATTTTTTAAATAATATAATATATGATATATATGCTTCACTTTAGCAAATTCCGAATGAATGTAGCTTATATTCAAACATATATGTATGTATACCTTTTTCTGTGTTTTTTTTGTCTAGTAGGTATGATCAGAGAAAAAATTGGAAAAATCTGTCATGAGAACAACCTTATTAGCAAAATTCCTTTGGAATTTACTAAAAGCAAGAATTGTTTGAGAATTTATTGTTAGTTAGGATTTCATAATTTATGTTAGTCTGCATTTAACTATCATAAAAATTTTAATGAACTTTAAAAACATACATATGATTGAAATGTATTGTTTTCTTATTCAGATGATATAAATGATTTATTATTTATCATTTATTTAATATGATTAGAGCCTCTAAATAATCTCTAATAAATTTTTATAATTATCCAANTTTTTTAAATAATATAATATATGATATATATGCTTGTTCTAATTTAAAAAAAAAAAATATTTTTCTGACCAAAAAGCATAGAAAAAGCACTATGTGGGTGTGTGCATGTGCGTGTGCGTGTGTGGTGTTTTCGAAAAGACAGCATTGCCATTTGTGGGAAACTACTGGAACTAACTCATATTAGTGGCCGCTTGTAGAACTACAGCAAAAATGGCAACTACAAGGATATTTGTTTACATGTAGAGTAAAAGTACATCATATGTGGAATCGGCTCTCTACAATTTGCTGGGTTTTTTTTACCACATAATGGCAAGTTATCAGACAAGTGTCCTTGCTGTGCCATGGGAGGAGTATGTATGGAGATTACAGCCATTCTAATTCAATACATATGCCAACAATTAAATGAATAAATCATACAGGTATGCCTGTTGCCACACAATAAGAACACATTCTCTTCAGCAAGACTAATCCTCTTTGTCAAAAATTTTTTTCATTCTACAGTCTCCAAATTAACTCATTGTACTCTATTTTGGCCACAAAGCCCCCTATATTAAGAAGTATGTAAATTTGCTATATATTATTGTATATAGTAATTGAGTAATTGTATTATTACAATTATATATACAATATAAATAATATATATAATTATGTGTATATATATACTTGGCTCTTCCGATTCTTTTNTAAGTTGTACTAACTATATATATATATATATATATATATATTATTTTGATGTTCTCAGGGATTAATCCCCAGTATATCTTAGACTGTGGCCGACAGGCAAGGAGTCCAAGCGTTTCTTGTAATTAAAAAAAAATTTCATGATTTTCAATTTTCCCTTAAAACTGTCCTTACAATGCAACACGTTGATGATAATACTGCCTCTTATATTTGGCATATTAATCCTTTGTCAACTCCTATTTCTTCAAGACTGCCAGATAATGAACGAGATATCGCACCAAGTGCTGAAATTATAATAGGGACTATTTTGACACTTTCGACTTCCACCCATTGCATTAAAATTTAAAATTAAAGCTCGTCAGTATTTCTAATTTTTTCTCGTATTCACAATAGTTAAGCTGTTGGTGTTCGGAACTGCTACATCAACCAAAAATACCATTTTTTTTTCTTTTATCATGCCAGACCAAGTCAGGACGGTTATGCATGATAGAGTGATCTGACAGAACTGTGCAGTCCCAGTATATTGTATTTTCTTGGTTCCAAGGGCTGATGAGGGGGAATATCTATAATAGTGGATATCCTCTGTTAACAGGCTAGTCAGCTTACATAATGCCAGATTTTGGCCACATTATCATGCCTCTCTAAATATTTTTTTGTACTAATACTAGACATGCTGACATTATATGAAAGATGGTTTCGGGATGTCCACCACATGTTCAGCAAGCTAGACCTCTGATGGTATTATCGCCTACTATCTTGCTGAGGTAATATTTTGTGATCCTGGAGTGCTGCTGACTGATATTATTATTATTATTATTGATAAAAGATATATTTTGCATGGCATGGGAATGTCAAATACAAATATCCACCTGCTATGATACTGGTGAATGAACAGTTCCTGAGTGACAGGCTTTTTATTTAATCAAGTGCCCATATAATTTTTCAATATATCAAATATTTAATCATAGCTGACAGTGACTGAAATATAAATATATATTTAAAAATTCTATATTATATTTATTTTCAATAGTTTGAATATCTTATCTACAACCCATCCTTAATATACTACTGTTGCTCTGTCTTAGGATAGTTATTCATCTGCAATTATACCTCTGAGCACAGAATTAAAGATGCAGTATCGCTATGCTACTGTAACAGGGAAATTGAGAATGGGAAGAATATTGGAAGATATGGATTTCTTTGCTGGTATGTTTATTAATTATTAACATTGGAATTAACTGGTAGTTGATGTTTTAGTTCTTTTAAGAAAAGTTCTGCTATTATTCTTCTGTAAATAATAGATTCTCTTTAACTCCAGAATCTCAAGAATGCTAAGCACTACCAGGGTGCTTCACCTCATATACATACATCCCATGATAGTGGTTAGCATACATACATATATAAAAATTTCTGTCAATATTCTATAGGCTCCAGTTTCTGGCTTTTTCTCTAGGAAATTTGGCATGAAACTTTTGAATGCATAACATAAGGCTTTGTTATTTGGGCAAAACTGAACAATTATGAGTGGGCAATAACCTTAAATTTAAAAAATATTTCCTCTAGAATGGTCTAAAAGCTAAAATTGGTTGCTTATCTGTAAAATGTTGCATGTGACTTAAATGAAAAAAAAAAAAAAAAAAGAAACAAAAAAAAAACTGTGTTCTTTATTGTGGAAAGCCAAGTGAATAGGAGTGAAAGATTACTTGAAATGCAAAGTTCAAATGAAAAGTATTTAAGCAGTGGACCTAATATTTAGTTTAAAGCAATGAGAAGCAATCCAAATTTGTTTGTTTATGAAATAAATACTTAAAATGTTGGGCAGCAAAATTGAACAATAGGAGTGGGGGTTTTCCTCTACTGAAAATTTTATGGTCATGCTATTGGAGCAGCATAGTGGCTGGGAATGGTAGCATATTTGATTAGAATTGCTGGATGTAACCGGAAATTATCTAGGAAAGCAAAACTACTAGCTGTGGACAGCTTCTGCAGCACTAGCTTTGATGTTCTCTTGAAACATAGATAACAATCTCAGTAAGACTTCTGTATCATGATGGCACCCATTATTGCTTTATACTATCTCTTCACTTCTCCATTGGTCAGTAGAGATAGCACACATTCTACAGTAAATACAAGCTTAGTCTCAAGTCTAGAGGCTTGTTGTACATTGGTGTGCTGAACCACCCAATCCAATTACTCAAGAATGCTGTGGCTGTGATCTGTGCTGAGATGTTTGACAGGGGAGTCACCTCAAGCTCAGGCAATCATCATAAGCATTTACCTCATGCTTTTTTTTAAACCCAATTATGGTGAGGTGGGATGATAAGAAAATGCCATCCCTGTGAAGATGGGGAGGTCTTGCCTTTCTGACAAGTAAGATATGTCTTTGCTCCAGAATTCAGTTTCGGAATTTGGAGAGTCACCCACTGGTTCTGGTTCTAGGATGGCTCAGGATATGGACTATGACTTTGAAAAGCAAATTGATATTTGCAAGTAAGTATACTGAAGTTCTAGGCCCATGAATATCTTTGCACCCTAGAGGTTCTGATTAAAATTATGCTTTGATTATATTTAACAGATCACGGAGGTCTGTAAGAATCTGTTCATTGAGGCAATGATAATCTCTCCTGATGCTCAGGGTTCCTTCCCTTCTTGTTTTGATATGAAGTGCTCACCTCAGGCTTATGACACTTAGATAAAGTCTTTTGTGATCATGTTATGAAATTCCTTGATTGACTTTTACTGGCTCTTGTTTTTTGCCAGCTCAGCAGCTTAAGATGGCCTATTGACCAATGTCATGAAATATTTGGTGTTGGATGGAGTGAGATAAGTGGATAATATGTGGAAGTATGTGCAACTTCTTAAAAAGTGTATATGGATAATCTGGATGGCTATAATATGATGTCATGGTGACTCAAAAAAGCTGTCTCCATTAAGTCATACTAATCATATCATTGATAAGTTGGTTCCCTTTGAGTCTATTAGTAGCCTAAATAAAATGAGTAAGAAAATGCTAAGTTCTGCTTGTTGAAGCCCAGGTTAATGTTTTTCTTTCATGCATGTTTATCTGTACCCTGTTTTATACAAACAGTTGGAAATTTTGAGGTTTCATCTTTATCCTCAGTTAGGGAAAGACAGAAAAAGCACTCCTGGTGTCTCTTAAGAACAAAAGGTATTAATGATGGTTGCCACAATCTCAACCATTGACTTTAGTTTCCCAAAGGCTTCTGGGGTGACGAATTATCTGCCCATTAATGGTACCCTTAGAATGTCTTGGTGGTTAAATCTCTGGAGGTTCAACATATCCAATCAGTGCCACTTAAGGCCTGAGACTTGCTGAAAAATTAGTTTCTGAAAAATGTGTGCTGATTCCATAAGCTCAACCCACTCATTTGTGTTGTTGTGTTGTAATTGTCTGAGCCCCCAGTGTGGACATGGAATCCATGAATTCTCTGAAGCCAAAGAGCCAGCCAGCTTTTTCATATTTTAAAGGAGTTGGAATGCCAAGCTCTCTGTCTTCTGAAGGTTACATGATATACTCACTTATTCCCTGATTGGTAAGGGTCCATTTGTCTAGAGTATTTTTTGCATCTACAGAAATTCTCTTCACTCTATTCACTGCTTGTTGTAAAATATTGAAGTCCAATCTTGGGATCACAAGCTTATACTGCTTGTTATCTTGCCATGCATAAAAATCTGTTCCAACTGAATACCTTGAATCTGTAACTAATCACCAGATATGGCATTAGTTATCCCATATGAAGATAGGCTAGAAACCTCTACTAGTTGAAGCTATCAACCTTCAATTTAGGATCTGTATTTGGGATCATTAATTTATACATATTGAAAGAACTTTATAGAAAAAGAATACAGTATAAAAGATTATTTAAACTTTGAATTAAAATCCTAAATAAATTTATATCCCCAACTAATTTCAATAGTTAAGAACACCACCATAGATTTCGGAGTTCTATATATAAGCATTATGTAAATAACTTGATATATAAAGTGTTTATTTTGAACAATATACATATATTTAACATTCTAATATTTTTATATGCCATGTGCCAAAATTAGCCTAACATTAACATTTTACACAATTCAAGAAGTAGTTAGTTGGGTTTGATCTAAATGTTGATTAAAAAAAAAATTTTTTTAATGTGCGTATTTTTATTATTTGATAATGTTTTAGCCTACTTTGTAAGCCATCTCTAGGGCTATTATGAAGGCGATAATGGAGCTGTTATCAAAATATAAAATCTGCTTAACTGATTTATGAGAGTATTTAATGCAATTTTTTCTTTACGTAAATTCTCTGTTAAATTTTCTTCAAAATTTGCTTAAGGAATAATTGTGTCATCAAGTACTTCAATTTGTTTACTATCTCTATTTCTGATTCTTTGATTTAAACAATTTTTCTTTATTTTTTATGTTTCTATAAAAATCCTACTTTGGAATTTTAACCACCTTATCTTAAAATTAGACTTCTTATAGTATTCTTCTCATCCCATAATGTTATTTTGCAGTTCCTTTGCATCAGTTGTTAATGAGCACAGTGTATAGAAAATTGAATGGTCTTACATTCCCAAAAAAATTAATTTAAAAAAAACTTGAAAAAAATTGAAAATATTAAAAATGTACCACTCCTTAATGGTGTAAGATATTACCAACAGATTGATTAAAACTACTAAATTTACACTAGAATTGTCTTTATATACATGTGCATGCACAATATAACTAGCTTAATTTTATACTCAATTCCCACAGATGAATTTAGTAGTGAGTTTTATACTTGCTTTTAGTGTTAAAGTTCCCTGTTTTTGTGTTATTGAAAGCTCGGATAATGTTATCAGATTGAAAGGAGACTGGTGGATGGATAAGAAGAATGCCTAGTTTATTGTACTTAATAATAATAATATTGTTCTTAAAGCGGTAGGGGATAATGAAAATTGGAAATTCAGTTAGTATTCCAAGTTTAATAAAGTTTTCAAAGGCTGTTTAAATGTTGCCTAACAGCTGATAACTTGAGTACCAGTTTAACTAGTGAAGGCTCTACCAAATTTATACACATCCACATGAAGACATGTTTCCAAATTTTGGATATTGGAGAATTCTAAACTCTATTTAAACATATTGAGAGTGAAAATTTTATTTGAGAAATAGTTCATAAAAATAGTGACAAAATAATGGGAATTATTTAAGCCACACTTAGATCATTAATTACTATTGGAATTATTTTAATACATATTAAAATTAGAGGTTGTTAACAAAAAAGGGTTTTTAAATTAATTGTCAAGGAAAAAGTGTCTATAATCTCTCTCCCTTGCAGATCTCAGTGATTAGAGAATCCCTAAGGAATAATTTCTTACATTGAGGCATGAGAACTCAAAAGCATGGAATTTAATAAGATATCTAGCTCGTCCCGGTTGTGTAACGGAAGCATTCCGGCCCGGCTAGCAGGAGATCCAGGTTCGTGTCCTGGCTGGGAGATTTTTTTGTTCTATTCCCTCTCATTAATTGTTCATAATCATAGTATTAAATACACTTGACTGTGATCAGGTGAGGTGGTTTTAAAGTCATCAATAATTGAAGGGGCTTCCTGAACAGGCAAGATAACAAAAAATTATCAATAAAAATATAGGTATCAGACCTAAAATTTCTCAGAGAGGTTGAAATAAAAACGAGGTGGTCGAGTGTGGTGGGCCCTAATTAGGGCTGTTGATGAAGTCAATAAAGAAATAGAGGTGAACCGACTAAGACAGCTAGAACACCTTTTGCAAATGTAACCCAAGATAATTAATAGTGAAACTTATTGAGCCAAAAGAAAAAAAAGTGAAGATAAGTTCTATCCAGACTAAATGGGAAGATGAAGCGAAGAAAGATTTTCAAAAAAAAAGGTCTTCAATGGAATGAAAGAAGGAAGCTATTGGAAGTTCGTCAGAGTCGGTGAGAACCCTCTCCTCACACTGCATAAAGCAGCTCAATGATAATTAAATATTATGACAAATATTATAAAANTTCATTAATTTAGTGATTAAATAAATTATTTTCAAAATTTCATTTGCTGCAGCTGTAATAAGTAATGCTCTATCAAAATATTATTATAATAATTGTAATTCAACATAAAGAATTTAAGAAGCCTTAGAAAAATCATTTTGCCATACCGTTGTGAGAAAAACTATTTTTATTAAACTATAATAAAGCTCTTGCCATTAGTCATATCATTGTAGAAGAGAGCTTAGAGAAAGAGAATATCACTGGACAACAGTTTTGTTGCTTAATAATAATTTATTTTCATTTCTTCTTTTTAATATTAACTAATTAGTCTTTGTTTAAGAGAAATATATATCCCTTTTTCTTTGTTATTTGTTTCTTGTCATTAAGTAATAACAATAAATTTTTCATATTTTATTTCTTAAGTTTTAATACCTTAACAATAATTCATATTAAGAAAGTATCACTTAAATGCTAATAATCTAATGAATTATGCTTAATTTAAAAAACTTACAAGAATAAGTATGTCTCATTAAAAAAAAAAGTAAATAAATTTGTAATTTGGCAGCCAATATTATTTTATATCTTATTAATAAATATATAACATTGAGAATAAAGTTAAATGAAAAAGCTGTTCCTTTTTTGTTCTTTCAGTATTTATAGCTCTGAAGCACATAAAGAATCCTAAGTGGTCAGAAGGAAAGCCAACACCATATACAATTGTTACAGCAGCTGTAGATAACATAGAATTCATTCCTGATAAACCACCTGTAAGTTAATTTTTCTTACCGTGGGGATCAAAACATAGTTATTAATTCAACTGTTTTCTTACAGAATAAAATAAGTATATTATTGTAAATGAAATTTTACTCCAGAGATAGTCCTAAGAAAAAATATTTTCTATCATTGTAACTATTAGTAGCCTAAATA
>KZ808245.1:240945-253688 GCA_000696205.2 Oncopeltus fasciatus
GATAATGTGTTTACTTATTATAATCCATAATTTATAGATTAAAATAAGTAAAAGAGATATTAAAAAAAAAAAGAAAAAAAAGAATATATTATAAAGTGCAATACCTTTGTTTTCCCAGGCACCAAGCGAGATATTTTCTCCCAGCGGTCCCCAGCAGAGCCTTTAGGATAGGCGACCAAGGCTTGCTCAAAGGCCTTCTGTTGGAGTTGACTCCACACCCCTTCCTCTATATCATCCCCAAGCTTTCCTCCTTTCGTTTTCACCTTTTTTGTCTCCTCTTCTCTTCTTTCCTCTTCCTGAAAAAAAAAAGAAAAGAAAAAGACCTATCTCATAAACCAAGCAAGTTTTCCAAGCAATTATTTAATACTAAGAATTATTAGTAATTAAGAGCAGGATTAATTTTATCCACAAGTCAAAATTGATAAATTTAGATTTAGAAGATTAGAAGAGCCAAAGTAAATTTAAGTCAATTTATATAAAAATGTCAAGATTTCATTTTGTACATATTATGTTTTAATATTTTGTTTAATAATGGTAACAAACAGATTTACCAATAGTAATATTAAATAAAATTAAGATTGGTTAAATAAAATATTAAGTTTACTAAATACCAATAAGCTTTAATAGAAAAACTTAAAAGTTAATTAAATATGTCGGGATCAAGGTTTAATATAATCTTGGGAAGAATAATGTTATTATAAAATAGGCCTAATTTAATCTAAATTATAATAAATTGAATTTGTATATAATTCAGAGATTAAATTGGAATACAATTATTTCATAACAAAATGGAAGAGGTGCTTCAATTAATAAATAAATAAAAGTAAGGATATATGGAATGCAGCATTACCCAGTAGCTCTAATATTATATTGGAGAACAAGTACTCTACATATATTATTCAGCTTTATAATATTCCAATAGTTAATGAATCTACTACTTTAAATAACATTTAATAATTGAATAGATATATGTAGATCTGGCTGAGTGAGGACCCTATCTTGTTTGGGTTAAATAAAGAAATCATTTTCTGACTGATTGGTCAAAGAAATGGCTATTAGAGAAACTAATTCAAAATTGTAATTAAAAGAACATCTACCAATGCCTCCATTAATATTTATGTTTATGTGCTCTGGCTCCTCTCTGAGAGGATTTTTAGGAATATAATTTTGGGAGACACAATATGTTAATAGAAGAAAAAACCTTTGTCTAAAGAAAAAACAGCACTAGAAAAATTTTGTTGATCATGTTTTTGATATATTAATTGAGAGTAGAGAGGACATTAAATGATTTTACAATAAATCTATTGATGTAATATAAATACAAAATAATAATAGCATTCCTAGATTTAATAGTAATTAGACACATAAATATAATCACAATATTCCCTCCTCATAAAGTTGAAGAGTCAACCAACTATCTCCAAGTGTTATTTTCACTCTTAACAAACCTACCAAAACAGATGTAAACGTATAAAGTTATACTGTAACCTGTCTGATGCATAAGCTTTTTTGATTCTTTACCTAGCATACAGGAAATTTAGCATCTTAATAAGATGTTCACGTAGGCTTCGTCGGTTATATATATAATAATAATATATACCCGGAAGATGAAATAGTAAATACATCCTAATAAGATGCGAATAAATAAATGTGTTACATTAAATCTTATAAATAATATCAATGGCTACACAAAATCAGAGATCAAGAAATTAATTCAGAGAGTAGAAGTCCACCCTCTTTCCTAATTATTCTCAATGAAAATTTAATTGCAGGAAGTGTCAGGTCTTTTCTCTCATGATATGAGTCTCTCTTAATTTATCTTTCTCATTTTTTTATAAGTGCATTATATTATATAGCTCCTAATTGTCTAAATGAAGATTTCGAACAGCTGAAGGTACTTGATAATAATAACAAAATATTGTAGGAGACATTAAAAAGGTATATTTTTTTTTAAGGTTAACTCAAAAATTGGCAAATAGTATGAATTATTTTTATTACTTTTTTCCAAAATAATAGTAAATCAAAAATTCCTTCTTTAAAGAAGAGCTAATTTATACTGGCAAAAAACTTGTTTAATGTGGATAGTTGTCTGTCTTAGTTTTTGAAACATTTCTGTCAGAGATTTCTCTCCAAAAGATTTCTGTCCATCTAAATGGTTTGTTATCAGTAAGTGAAAGGTCAGGGGAATAGGGTAGATGTGACAAAACTTCCCAACCAATCTCGGTCAATT
This sequence comes from Oncopeltus fasciatus, assembly GCA_000696205.2. Lineage (NCBI taxonomy): Eukaryota > Metazoa > Arthropoda > Insecta > Hemiptera > Lygaeidae > Oncopeltus > Oncopeltus fasciatus. The sequence continues at coordinate 243,176 of KZ808245.1, forward strand.
TGGAAGTGTGTGGCTGAGCATTGACCAAGAGAATTAAGAAGCCTAAGCTCGTATCAAAAAGCTTTAGCTTTGAGTGGCAATAGTCCAATATTGTAGAGTATACTTCTGCAGTGATAGTTTGACCTTGATTTAAAAGTTCGAAATGCTCTACAACTTTACTTGTCCAGAAAACCAGCAAAACTGTCTCTGGATGGAAATCATGTTTTGAAAATATTTTGGTTCCTCGTCAGCCGATAATGTCTGAAATGACTATCTGAAATTATTGTATGAAACCCATTCACCATGATGATTGAATTTTTGTCCCATAAAAATGTTCAATTTTTAAATGGAAGGTTAAAGAAGATGCAGTTGTTAAGCGGCTTACCTAATTGGCATCTAAATTCATAAGGAATCCATTTATCCAGTTTCCCTTTCCCCGGTTGAAGGAGATAATATTTCTCCATTGCTAATGCCAGGCAATGGAGAAATATTAAGTTGTAAGGCCACCAATAAACAACTTTAGTGAGATCCAACTTAATTACTCATCAAACTTCCTCTAAATTTGGCTAGCCAAAGCAATAATCAGTGTCCCATTGCCTGCATGAAATTTGGCAAACTGAAATTGTGTTTTCCACTCAGATAGGGCATATTTTATGCATTTAAACCAAGTTTATACCGATAAAACAAAATTGAACTAATACGAGTTTCCACCAGAATCATTTTTGACTAGACAGTTCTAATACTTAAAAAAGACTGGATTAAAATTTGTCCCTCTTTTCATATAGGATTAACATTTATTTGCATGGGTTAAAGTCCAGTTTTCAATTCACTGAATAATTCAACAAAAGCTCTAGACTAAAGATCATAAATTAAAAGAACCACAGAACTTTTTGAATGATCTGGTAAATATGTAAGATAAGATTAAATTATACATTTACTAAGTGTAGTAAAATAGTCATGAAATTGGGTTTAATATACTTTATATTTAATAAAAAAAATCTATCACACAGGAGTTGCTCAAAACTAAGCAGAGATAAAATAAGAGCAAATTACTTATTTGATTTTTCAAGCCAGGAAGGGCAATGAGTGTAAAAGTTGAGGTCACTAAGGATAGCTTCTGAATATTCAGGAGGGAGGAAAAGAGGAAGCACTCAACCTTCATTTTTCTATTTTCAACTTTAAAAATATAAGTATTTTTCATAAAAATATTATTTATTTTGTGGTCTTTAATCCCACGTAAATTTAGATAATTTTTAGTGCAAGGGAACAGAATAAAAAATCTGACTCTCGACACTAGTGCGGGGAATTTAATAACTTATCAGACTTGTCCTGGTAGCATAAGTGGTAAATGCACCGGCCCGGATAGCAGGGGATCCAGGTTCGTGTCCTGGCTGGGACAGTTAGATTTTTTATTCTGTTCCCTTGCACTAAAAATTATTTTTCATAAAACTTTTAAGAACATAAGTATTATAAAATTAAATTATTAAACCTATCAAAATCAATTGATTTTTTCATAAAGTTAACTCTAACAAAGATATGCTAAAAATTTTGGTATTTTTTTAATGACTCTTCTCTCCCTTATCCAAGTTAAGCCAAAAGTTGAGTTTATTAAACTACTTGCAATATGAATATTAAATATGATTTCCATATTTTGAAAATAAGGGGGCTCACCCAACCTTCAGTTACATTCTTAATATTTCTCTCAATATGGATAATTGCAAAACATACAGAATACATATGTTAAAAAAATTAAGAACATAAGAGAATTGAACAATTAGAAGTGGATATTAACAAGAATCCTCAAATGTTAAAATAAGCTTCTTGAATTTTTATAACCAAAAAGTGGCATTTAAATATAAAACTCAAGAAAGATCTGGCCCTAATCCCAATCTCTTTAAAAATTAGGTTCATTGCAAATAACAGTTCATTTTTTCCAAGCTGCTAGACTAACAAGCGCACATGAAAATAATGCAATAAGCTAACTTACAATCAATTCCTACCCTACACTCCAGCCAATAAATTCATAGACCCCATTCAGACTAAACCACCATTGATTTCCACAAAGGTATTGAATAAAGTGCACATGACCTCAGAAAAGCCTATAACTCACATTGTTTATTAGTAGTCAAGAACAAACTGAGCATAGTTATATAATCCCTCACTTTGTTATGAATCAACATTGCCTCGCTGATTGTCATTATTTTCCTAATTTCTTTATTAACATGATGTTCAGAGAGGTAAATGTTTAATATGCTATTTTCATATGAATACAGTTAAGAGCTAGATACAGGATTTTATTTTTTAGATAATGTAAAAAACAAAAACAGCCTGTTCAGAAAAAAAGTATGAAAAAATAAGTTATCAATGTTCATAGTTTATATATTATCTGTTTATTTATTCCATGTGGTTTGCCTCAAATAGACAAACAAAATACTTATACTTCTCTTCATCTGTAGAATGAAGATGGGTTTGTATATCCGAGACGAAAATTTTAACTTCTGTTCACTCAACTGGAAGCCATTGAGCCATTCCATATAAAATCAACCAAAAATTATAATTTTCTACTTAATTATTTCAAATTCTTTCTATTATAGTTTTTTTTTTTTCAACTTGTGTACTGGAAGGAAATAAAAGAGCTAGTGGAATATGAGTACATTAATACTTTGGGTTTGGTCATAAAGAAGATAAGAAATATAGAAGTCATGTTTCAAAAAATTAACAAGACTATTCTCTAAAGCTAATGCTTCATGTTCATGGCTGAAACTGGCAAAAATTCAAGTACTTGAGTCAATTAGTTATTACAATAATGTTTTAAATATACTGGGATGGAATTGAACAAAAGAATGGTACATAGAAGTAAAATACTTAATAATTTTATATATCATGTTCTAAGTGAAAATAATTTAAATATTAAATTTATAAATAATGTAAATACTTGATGATCATGGCAGGGAGTGTCTAGCTAGCCCAATGAAACTACTTAAAGGCATAGCAGGGTGAAAAAGGAAAAGGGGGAGGCAGAAGAATTCAAAGGAAGAATTTAATTTCAGGTAGGTAAGAAGGAAATAAGTAATAGGTTTGTCAATTTTAGAGTGCCCATAGCCAAGTGCTCTTCAAACCTCTAGCCTTGGTATGGGTAATTGCCTACTCAACTCCCACCTGAAATTTACATTATAAATGTAAGAAAAACAAGTCCATTCCTCAACCTACTACTCATCAGTCACAACCTGATGACTATACTTACCAACAAACAAACAAAACCAACTTACAATGACTGACTCCTTAACTACCTATCCTCTCACCGTAAAATCATGAATGCAATCTTTAACCTTCCCTTTCTCAAATTACGGTTTCTTTTCTGTAAGAAAAATATTAGTCTTGGATCACCTCTATTCTCGAACTCAACTGTCTCCCCACTAACATTGTAAGACAAATTAATTTACAATTTTGACAATTCACCTCTTAACTATTCTCAATGTACGTAAACCACTACTTCCCACCATACTTATATCTTCTCTGCTTATCACTCTTCCTTTAATTCCCAAAACCCAATTATCCTCCTCTTCCTCAAAACTTTCTATATTTTAAAACAATTTCAGCCATAACACCACTTTGCCAGTCAGTTATCCTCTGCATCTACAGTTTAGATACTTGCTTTGATCTAGACTGCCTCCTCCTTTACATGGTTTAACCTATTTCCTTCTGACCTACCTTTACTTAACTCCTTCCTTTGATCACTGTCACCAACCACTCTACCTATTCCTTACTTCTTTTAACATACACTTCTATTTTATTTTTCTTTACTTTTATTGGCTGGAATCACCAGGCTCTCCCAGTCACAATCATTAATTATTTAGATATTCTCATATATATACGTACATTACTTTTGCTTTTGTATCTTCAAACATTTTCTATTATAAATTTTTCCAGTTTGTATCAAAGCATCTACCTTATCACATCAGATTTGTTTACAATTAGTACATCTAGCGAACAAATCTAAGAATGACAGTTTGGGTGAAGAGAAAATGAAAAATGATATGAAAATAAAAAGTCTAATTCTTTACTATAGGAAAATGGTCTCCATAAAGAGGATTAAAGATATATAAAACTGATATAAAGCACCTTTCTGGCCTTCATCTTCTGACAAAATTTTAATTTACAAAATAGGGTTTAACAAAAAGTAAGCAAAATAAAATAGTAAGCTCTGGAACAATAAAGAAGTATATATTTTATTATAAATCATATAAGTTGAATTGAAAGTAATCTTTGTATAAGTATACATATTTGGAGTGAGTATAGATAATGAAATTCACGTGACTGGAAAATTTAAAGAGAGGATACTCAACGATTGTTTAAAGAAAGAATTTCCAAAGTATTATGTATGAGGAAGGGTTTTCCTGCAACTCTTTGTAAAAGAAGGCAGAGTCTAAAAGGTAGGAGGAATCAAAAAAGGGTTATATAGGATATTTTAATTGTTAGGCATGAAAATGATTCGATAAAAAAAAATGAACAACCATTATTTAATGTTTTTTTGGTTTTTTTTATCAGAATAATATTATTTATTAATGTTTGATCAGAATAAACTAGAAATGTTCTTCTGATCCATCTGCCTAAATAATGTTTAAAAGTAAGCAGTAGAGCTCAGTCCAGCTATTTCACATATGAGAGGAAAGAGTACAGTTCTAAAAAACTATTATCGACTCTCAATAATTCCGCACCACAGTAGAATAACTTGAAGTGCATTATAACATAATTCATACTAATTCCTAATCTTGAATGTCCTGAAAGAATGATTCCTTTTCTCAGCATTGTTATTAGTTATTTTTGGGTAAAAAAGTGAAGTCAAATAAAACTAATTATAAATAAAATTTTATTCAACAATACATTAAAAAAAAAAGAATAGGAAAGAGACAAAATGAACACTAAAAACAATATCAGTCACAGAACATAAAGTAGCATGCATATAACAAATAAAAATAAGCAATAAAGAAAAGTTAAGTCATAAAAATATACTAGGCAAAGAATCACATGCTTAACTAAAAGATAAACTTACATGCATTCAGAATAAAAATTTGGCCTAAAATTATGAAAGTAGCAATAGCCATAAGATAAAAATTTTCTTTTTGAAAGGATTCATTAAAAAAAAAAGTTAGATTTTTCAACTGGCTACATAAAAAAAATAAAGACTAATTCTTAACCAAAAACTAATAAGAGTTATCCAAATATTCCTTTCAGATAAAATTTAATTATAATTCTAACTTAAGTATAATCCAGTGTCCAGAATGCTTAATTTAAGTTAAAGTTGTCTTTTTTTTTATTTATTTGTTATAAAAAAAAATTAAAATTAGAAATAAGCAGTTTTAATGAAAAAACAAAAACTGCTTATTTAAAAAAAAAAAAAAAATGTGTGTGCTATTTTTTACCATTACAGAGGAAGGTAAAGAGCATTTATTTAATCATTGAACTTACACAAGAAGGTTTAAGTATAACTGGGACTACAGTTGGTGGTTATAATGGACCCATGGGTTGTCCTGCACACAACAGCTAAGAAAATGGGACTGAATGGGGAGAACTACACAAGGCAGATGATCAATGCCTCACCAACTCTCTCCAGCTGCTTATATGTCTTGTACATGGTTGTAAGAAGAGTTGCACTCGGTTTTCTGAGAAGGGTCTCCCCCACTCCTTCGCATGAGTTGGGAATCAATCCAATTTCTTGGGACATCTTCTGTTACATCTACTTTTATTTTTACTCTTATTGATACAATTTATGTTTTATGCTAATTGATGATTGTTAAAAGAAAGGGAAACATAAGAAGCAAGTTTTATAGGAATAGAGTTTTAATGATAAAAAATGATGGAAAGAAAAATAATGTAAAACGAGATAGGAAAAAAGGTTTTTGTTTTTCGATCAACTTCCATAGAATATGATGCACAGCAAAAGCTCAACATTCTAAAATAATTGAAGAATTTGTCTTTTTACTTGCAAATATGAAGAAAAAATTTGTTTGATTATCTGGTAGTCAGTCTTGTAGCGCAATAAGGATGGACCCAATACTTCTGGTTTAATATCTCTTTTTATCTCTGGTCTGGCTTCAAGTGCAAATAATGACAAAATATCCTAAATCATAATTGTAAAACATTGTATAAATGCAAAGGTAGTAAGTCACTTATGAACTTGTCACCCAACTTAGCCACTGGAAACTTCTCTATAGCATGTGAAATCTACTGATAATTAAGGCAGGTAAGGAGAAAGGTGAACTGTATATCCGCTCAATGAAGTCATAACAGACAGAATGAACCTAAAATGCCAGCTATTTAACAGCGTAAGGAAAATAACCAAATCCTGTCCCAGTCTTAGAACAGTTATAGTAACAGAAGCATTAAGGATTTTTGAAAGAGATTGTTTTGCTCAAACAAGTCAACTATACTTAAAATTTCTGGGTTCAGAAAACTTACTCAAAAAATGAATTAGGGAACTATTCTCCGAGAAAGAACAGAATGAACATAATAAAGTAATTAATTTATTCTACCAAAATAATTTGATCATTTACTAATTGTGAAAAATATAACTTTTTTTAAACAATTTTCATCTCTCTTAGAAACTTATATTGTGATAAAGTTTTTTAGCAGGCATGAAATGAAACAATTTATATTTCGAAAACTAATCAGGTTCAGCTATAAAATGAGGAGCTTAAATTCAAGTAATCAATGCCTTTTGTGTTTTGCTATACACCATAAAATTGTAATACTCTCTTATGTGGTGAAAACTTTAGTGAACCCATTCTAAATCTACAAGTGTTTGGCTTAAAGTAGATTGTCCACTTAAGATTATATTGATAATAATAATGAAAATGTCAGAAATAATTTTATGGAGGGATACTGGTGCTTAAAACTTTAAAAGGTGGCTGTGAATATTGCTCTAAACCTGACATTTTCTAGTATTAACTCCAGCAGTGAAAGTTTTATATCGAAAGTTTTATATATTTTATATAGTGAAAGTCATTGCAGGTAAATTTTATAAGTCAAATAAATGTATAGAGGACATCATAGCATAAGAAAATTGTAGATATAAAACTATAAGGGGTTTTTTTTTTAACGGTGTTTCACTTACTGAGCTCTTGAATTACAAATATATGCACCCAAAATCTATCTCAGTATAAATACACAAGGCAAGACTGAATTTATATGGTTGGTTTATCAATTCTTAGTACAAAGAAGCAATGTGGGAAGATAAGAACTAAAATTTTTTTTATTATGAAATTTTTTAAGTTTGATGTAACCAGCAGGATGAGTCCCAACAAAAACTAAATATTTTCTCTAAGATAAATTAATACTTATATTTTCAAGGCAAATAAATAAGTTATAATAAATCATCATAGATATAAATGCTTTAAACTTTTTTTTTTAATTACATAAAAAAATTATTTATTTTTTATAAAAACACTTTAACTACACATATAGTAACTGATCTCTGCATTACATACACATAGCAGCCATAGCAGCGAATGAATAATTGATTACACTGGTTAATATCAGTTATATACTGCAAGCACCATAGAAAGCCCTGAAGTTGACAAAAATAAATACTATGGGGTAAAAGACAAATATAAATACTATCGAAAAATAAAGGAAAATTTTTGTTCACATTAAAATCAATTCAAAAATGGCAAAATAAAGTATAACATAGACATCACATTTTTTTTTATACACAGGAAAAAACAAACTGGGTTGTTTTGCTAGTTTCTTAAGAAATAATAGCCATCATAGAACTTTAATCAGCATATATTCAATATATCAATGATAAGAATAAGATAAGGTTAAGCGGGAAGGAAGTCACTTATTTTCAAATCTCCCAGACTTAACTTAAGTATGAGTCTTCCTAAGTTAGGAACAATCTTGAACTAAGTTGCCTAGATATGAAAGTAAATTGTTTATACGAAAAAAAATGCTNGAAAAAAAAAAAAAAAGGTTCCTTGCTTTCTTCGATTTAATAATCAAAACCTGCCTAAATTTGTTTGTGCTTTTGTGTGTCTGCCATCCTCTAGTAGCCACAGAATCAATTTTTTCATACACAATTTTCCACGTAGTTTTTAAATGCAAAAAAACAAAACAACACATTTTAAATCTCACGGCTGCGTTAAATATAATGATAATTTAGAACTAAGAGCGATATTATTTTAGTCACTATATTTTTCCAATACTGTTGATAGCTTTCTTGGTGACCGCTAATTTATTAACAAGATCCTTTGTGCGAGACAGTTTTGGTGTTAATATTATTCCTAGATAATTTTACTCGGAGATTCTTTCCAGTAGACCTTTTCCTAAAAACCACTGATCTTCTTTTGATAATTTTCCTCCATTTCTGAACACCATAACCTTAAACTTTTCCATATTTTAATTTAACACAAAATGATTGTAAATCATTAATAGTTTTTTAAAGAACCTTTGGCTTGTATGTTATCAGTACTAAATCATACGCAAGCAATTTTATTTTTTCTCCTCTGATTATGAGCCTACCGTCCATTTTATCCTTAATATCATTTATATATAATGAGAAAAGATCATCATTAGTGGTTAGTTTTCCTTGTCTAACATCCAGGAGAATCTTGAATGCTGCTGTTAACACTTTTTTTGTTCATTCAAATTCGTGGGTCTCAGATTGTAGATTTTCTAAATTGTTAACGAATTTTGTGGAGAAACAAATCTCATATAATTTCTAAATCAAATTACATCCGTCTGTCTTAGCAAAGCCAGCCTTCAAATCTCAAAAAATGAGTGCAATTTATTTCTCTTATTGCTTAGTTGAAAATTTATGAGAGATTTTCAAGTAAAAATATTGTGAATATCGTCAATATTGTCAAATAACCTCTCCAAAACCTGCTAGACTTTCTTTAAATATATTTTTTTTCACCAACAAACAACTTAAATCGCTTCAAGGGAGAATGCTAGTATATATTTTTCCACTTGTATTTTCAAAAGCTATGCCTCTGTAATTTTGAACATTATTAGCTAGACTTTTTTTGTGTAATGGCAAATTATGGATTCCTTGAAGTTTTGGGGAGCTTTATCAGATATGTTTTCAGTAAAAATTCATCGGTGGCATTTTTTAGATATTCATAAGAAATGCGTTCAATTACGGGTGGATTATCATTTTTTGATTAATTAAGAACAGATTTTAGTTCCACAACTAAGAAATCTTCGTTAAGAAGTTTGTTAATAGCGAGTGGTTTACAATATGTGTTCTTGTTTTAGTTTATTTTTTGGATTGTAAAAATTTTGTATTTCACTCAAACTTCTTGTTGAATATCGCTCAATAATTGTTCAGTTTCTAGCTCAAGCTTTTCAGTAGTAGCCAAAATTGTTTAAAATCAGTAGCTTTCTCGATATTGGCACATAAATTATTATAATAGTCAACTTTTTTTATTTTTTCATATTTCTTTGTATATTTTGTTTACTTTTAAGTAGTTCATCCTGGACAAATTTTGGCACAAGTAAAAGTTTCGGCTTACATTGTAAGCCATCTTCAGGGCTGTAGAAATTCAATGTCATGAGAATACAATAATAATTTACAACATTATAATATAGAATTGCCATAATGTAATATGATATCATAAGTATGAATGTAGAAAGCTATGTAAGAGAATTTAAAAACATGCAGACAACAACCTATCAAAAAAGTTATGGAAAAATTATTGAAAAAAAATTAAAACAGTAATTGACCATACCTACCTATCTGAACCTTGATGGGTAGGTGTGGTCAACAAAAATCATCTAATAATAATACCTACGGTCAAAAGACTCTCCATTTGAACTTGTTGTGTTTTGTTGTTTCTTGTTTATTTTAAAGGCAAAGGGGGAGAATATAGTTATGTTTGTTAGAGATTTCCTGGGTATATATGATAAGAGCCGATCAATAGAAAGATGTGAGGGGAATTGAACATATATTACTTACTCAGGAAATTTTGTCATTGACTATTGCACTGTAGCAGAGGATATATTACATGTAATATTATCATTTAAAGTAGTCTGTCTAACTTTTTCTTATCACCAACCCCTGAACTTATTGTGTTTTATAATACTATATTTATCGTTTTTATAACTCCAAAAGGAACGCAGATATTATGATCATTATTTTTAGTCTTCCTCCTATAAACCCACCCACTCCATATATATATATATATATTTCAGTGTAGTTAACGCAACTGTCGCCATTGCACCAGGCTCTGTCCACCTCTAGGTGGATTTCTCTTCAAATTCAAATGGGGCATGTCGACGTCACGATGAACCCACCGAGGGCCTCTCGCATTTAACAGTTGAGATTTCATAACTGTCAACACTACACTTTACATCAGCTACTGGGGCCTTAATCCCTCCATGAGCCACTGTGGAAAATTTGCAAGATAGGGAAATATGTATTCTAACATAAAATTCTACCTTTGGTGCATTTTTATCATAGATTCATTATTCATATAGATATATATTTATAGTGGAACTGAATAAACAACATTTGCATAAACACTAAACCAAAGTA
>KZ808246.1:30320-42743 GCA_000696205.2 Oncopeltus fasciatus
GGGGGGGAATTAATATTCCATTAAAGAAGTAGTAAACAAATTTCCAATTTTCAGCAAAATCAAAATTATTCAGAAAAATTCCTTAGCCTCTCATGTATACTGCAGCCAAAAAGATGTTTAAGAATTCTGAAAAGTTAAGTTAATTGGCAGAACATCAAGGAAGCTAAAATAGTAATGTTAGGGAACAATTAACCAGGAAAAACTGAATTCTCTTAACACATATTCTGCTGACTACATAAATAGAAACCACAAAAATTAAATCTACAAAATGTAACTGATGTGTAACAAAAATACCATTCCCATCTATAGCAATTACAGTTATATACACCAGGATGAACCTCAAAAGAGAAGAAAGTTGCAACATGTTTACTACCATTTCCAGTCTTACATTTTTTCAAAAGCCAATAGTTTTTATTATTTTTACTAAAGATTTTATATTCATTCAATTAATAATAGCACAAATTATGAATTCAAAAATTAAGAACAATGATGTCAGTTAGTATGAAGGAGCAAAAATGGCACACTGCTGTAATTTGGCAAGGTGTTGATTTGCAAGGTATGCTCCTATTATCTAGTGTACATTACCATTTTGTGGAGTGTAGACACCTAAGAGTACAGTTAACACAACACTTATTTGTACCACTCAATATTACTTTTAAAAAATTGCACATTTAAAGAAGAAATTATGTTTTGTTTTTTTAATTAACATTTTAATCGAACCCAAATTGCTTCTCCAATCCTATATCTCTATGGTCAACAACTCCATCTGTATTGGCTAAATATTGATAATGAAATATATATACATATACATANTTATTTTTTTTAAAATTAAAAAAAAAAAGAAGCTTACGAGTATTTTTTTGTCAGTATTGTGGTTTGATATTATACTCTCTGAGAGGTGCTGAGATGCAACTGAGGCATACTTCAATGCTAGTCTATGGTTTTTTGCAGTAAGAATGGACCGCCGCATTTGAATTGCAGATAGTACTGCTCTTGAAATGGGATAAACAAATAATTCTTCAGGAATAGCTTCAACATTCTGATACAGTGATTCTGCTTTTGAATCCTGCCCATTATCCCAATAAGCAGCTATGTTCATAACATTTGCCCACCATCTCGCGTGACAATCCAATCTACCTGAATGGGAAATAAAAATATTAAAACACAATATTACAATAAAAAATTAATAAATCATCCTAAATAAAATTACACTCAGTAAAAATACAGAAGTAGCTCTTTGCACTAAATTGATTATCTATTTTTCATAAGGATTTTTAATGCAATAGGTATAATCTGGAGCTCAAAAAATGGAAGCCCACTTTTTCATCTAACTAACATAGAAATAAATAATGCATATTAATTGTAGCTTTCAATTTCATACTTTTGATAATATGTCCATCAAAGTGTGATGCTTAGTCAGAAAATATTTTTAAGAAAATAGGAGTAAATGGTAATCATATTTACATAATCATTATACCAGGATCGGTATGAACAATGATTAAAACAAACTTAAGAATCCCACAGTATATCTAATTTTTAAAAAATCTTGCAAGAAAATTATTGGTCAAATTATGTCTAGTACTTAGTTAGATATAGATAATTAGACAATTTTTAGTGCAAGGGAACAGAATAAACTGTCCCAGCCAGGAATCGAACCTGGATCTCCTGCTATCCGGGCCGGTGCGTTTCCATTTACGCTACCGAAACAAGTCTGATAAGTTATTAAATTTCCCACACTAGTGTCAAGAGTCTAACCTTCGAAGCAGACGAATATATCGTCTTATGCTCGGAGGAGCTGACATTGTCAAGCTGTTTAAATGACTCTCATTATTTACTTTTAAATATAAATTTCATAAATATCTTGAGTATGGCCCACTTAACTCCTACAGCTAATGAATTTATTAAAAGGCACAATATTGTACTTCATATCTTTAAAAAATAATACAGGTTTTTCCCAATAGAAAATATTTACTAAATATGTTAAAGAAACAGCATATATTTTTTCCTTTTACTCCTTATGATTTATCTTTTTGTGTGTGACTAAAGACACATTAAAAGTAAATGTGTATTTTTTCTTTCCTTACTAACCTCATTAAAAATTATAATAAAAAATTCATCGCTCTAGAAGAGTTGGACAGCCCAAACTTGTAGGATGGATGGTTTCGGATCACTTTCTGACCCCAAGCATGAGACATTGCTTGAGGTTCGAAATTGGAGGCAGCAGCTCAAAATAGAGCCAAATGGCGGAGGCTTATAGAGGAGGCCAGAACCCACTGCTGGTTGTAGTGCCATCCAATAGTAGAAGTTTAATAATGTATAAACACTTAGTAGTTACTATTATTAGATGATTTTAGTTGGGGTTCGGTCAAGATAGATCAAAAAAAANTGGCTCAAATTGTAAAGTCCCAAACTTAGTGTAGTTGCTGAAAAAAAATTAATTCAAAATTACTAATAATTTTCTAAATGCTCACTTTGCCCTTATGAGGTCATACGAGAATTTTTAAGAAAAACATTAGTAATTTTCTCAAACATATTACATCTGATCCTTCTTTTTTTCTCTATTTATCTATATTGTATATCCATTTCCCTACCTAAAGACTCTTTTTTACAACAAAAATCAAATAAATTTTAAACATTTAACTTGTAATCTTTCAATGACACTACAATCTATTCCATGCATTTAAAATCAAAAGATCAATTATTTCTGCCTGCATTTTAATATTACTATGACAAAATACCCATTCAAATTGATCTGAGGAATACAATCTCTCATCATGAAATCATAGAAAATGATTCAACCTTGAATGAGGCCTTTCATAAAAAACACTCAAAAATAACACAAGGAATAAGGCAAGATCAGCCAGGAGATATGAGAGTGTAACCTTAACAGTTACATCAATAGCTAAATGGGTCACCTAATCAGCCATATAGATACAATGAAGTGAGATCATATGCAGATCTAAATTTACTCTAGAGTTGTCACAGAATATTTAATAGTTTTGTTGAATCATCGATAACATTTCTTGTAAAATTAAAAATTCAAATGAGTAACTGTACAAGACAAATTTATAAATAAAAAATATTTAAATAGAAATATTGATTATAAATATATGGTTTACCCTCAAGGGCATGTTTTATAGTTGGTGATTGTTTAAGTTTGGAGAAGCTCAAAAGCTCTGGGAAGACTAAAACTCAAAACATTACAAAAATTAATGTAATGAATGTAAATGAACTTTGCTTACTGTTTACTTAATCAATAATGTATATCCCTTTAATCCCTATTTAATTAAGCAAAGTAGCATTTTATATTATTTTGTAATTACTTAGCTTACAAAAGAACAAAATTGTTTATAATGGGTCTTCTGTTTAACAACTTAGGGTCAAGATGAGAAGTGCACCTACAGGTTGCCACAAAATTCTAAACAACCATGGCAATGGTCAGGATTTTATTTTCGATAAAAGCATACCCAAGGTCGGGGCTTGAACGCATACACCAGGCTTGGGAGACACAAATAATTCCAAATACCTAAGCCAACACCCCTGCAATTATTTTTAAGATTACTACTACAATCAAACTTTATCAAATTAACTTAACTATTTGTATAATTCTGGTCTTAGGAAGAATAATGACCAGTCAATAGACAATTTTGGACTTAAATAAAAATGTAAAAAAGTGTCATTAATTTGTTTGATGTTCTAATGAGTAATATTGATATGGTAGTAAATTTCGACTGATGCTATATGCAATCAGTTGAAATTTATTACCACAGATGGCCATCTACCTATACTTTTCAAAATTAATTCAGCTACCTAAAAAATTAAATGATTCCAGCCATATAATTTATAAGGAAAATGTTAGTATTATTATTTGAAAAAAAAAAAAAAAAATATTCAGACAAAGCTCCAGAAAAAATAAGGAAAATTTCTTGCTAATGTCCCTTATCAACTCAACAAGAATTTTTTTTTTTTTTTCAATTTAATTAATACTAATTTAATATCGTCAGAACTACACATTTGCATGTCTAATAATAAAATAAACATATTTTGACATACTCAGTACCATAATAGGACTTGCAGGCTGATAAAGAAGCACTTTCTCCTCTCCTTCAGAAAATGACTTTGACCCCTACTGATATACCTTCCCCCATCTGAGATTCCATATTTTTTTTAAACTGACACAGTATGTAAGAAGAAAGCCTGCCAAGCAAACTAAAAATAATCAGTAATACAGTCCATTAATGAGACTCATCAATAAAACCAACAAGAAGAAAAGAAGCCCGAGAGTATGCTCAATACATCAGCTCATGATCTACAAAAATTCAACATTCCCCTAAATCAACCTTAGCCCATGACTCTAACATTAATAATATTATTAATTTTTTCAAAAGTACTGAAATTATTAACCCCTTAAATAGAATATGGCTCTATTTTCTATTAAGTTAATATATTAATTTAAGATAATAAATTGTTTGGATGAAGGAAGGTAGGTTGGGTGTCATCCATTGCGATACGTTTGAAGTTGCAGTGAGTAATGACCTTCTCATAGACAGGAGGGTGTGTATCACCTGGCAACACCCATAACCCATTTTTATCTGTATTTTTAATAACCCTCGAGCATCTTAAAATGCCAAACAACAACAACATGGAAGTAGTTCCTGTGAAATGAGGTATACAACTACTTGAACTTACTGTATAGGCACAACACACAATTTTTTTTTGGATGGCCTTAAATGAATATTAAGCCATGAATGATGCTGGATTGCAATAGCCATTGAGATTAGAGAAAGAAAATAACTAATAGTGGTCAAAAACATAAATATAATTATCGAAGCCGTGGTTAGTCCCCAAGACGATAATTTCTAATCAAAAGACAAAACTGCTATGAGCTAAGAAGTGTTCAACATGATGCTATTTTCACAAGAGAAATAACACTGTTATTCAAGTGTGAAAAAATGTAATCAGACATAGGAATAATTTTAAAAATGAAATATACCTTTAAACGTTAGATTTGTCAACAGAAGATTCATCATAGATTCAATTCTTCCACTTGAATCAATACCAGGTATTGAGACTTGTGTACCTGGTGCTATCAAAGATTCCAGTAATCCTTCAATTAAATTTTCACGAAAAACCTACATAAAAATAAATATTATGAAAATTAAAATTTTACACTAAGAAGAAAAACAGAATTCAGCAATAGAAAATAATACAATTTAAAAAAACAAATATACCTTGCAAGTAAAAGCCATAGGACAGGTGTTGTCTGTAAGTTCAGTAAATATGTTCTCATTTGATGAATAAGACCACTGATTACTTAATGTGAAGTTCTGCCCAGCGGGAGTTAAAATCCATGGCAAGTAGGAATCCACACATTTAAATGCAAGGCGGCCAAGAGAAAAATAATATCTAAAAATTAAATGTGAAGGTTAATAAATAAATAAATGGCTGAATCTATTTTCATGTACCATTGAACTTGATCTATTTTCATGTTAGAGACTGTTTTAGTCTTTAAAAGAAGAAGATGGATGGAAAAAAGCTGTATTGGTTAAGGTTTCGGCTGAATGATAAGAGAGGGAGAATTATATTTACTAATTCAAAATTCTTCTTAGAAACACCGGTTTTAATAGATATTTAAAAGGATGCTGCATATTAAATAATAATATTAAGAACCTAAAAAATCTGGACATCCAGTCTGTATCATATTAGAAGTATAATGATCTTTTAACGAAAGGATTATAATTAATCAGGGACACATTGTAAGATTATTTCAGGAAATTTAGAAAATCTTTAAGAGCCTCAATATGGGGTACAGCTCCAGAATTTGATTTAAGACAGGAGAAGAGGGGACCAAATTAAAATTTCATTTTAAATTGATTTTAAGATGGAGAGCTTATATTTATTTATTCATTTATTATTTGTTCAAATCTATCTGAAATAACTGGCTGACCAAAGAGATCCAACTCAAGCATTTATGATACATTCCTTTTATCAAGATTCAGGGGGATTAATAAGCTGAGCCGTTACATTTTCTGAAAGATTTATAAAATCAACTAAGAAATTTATCTTTTAAAGTCATCAATCCATGGAATTATACTTGTGTACAGATTTTTAATGGCAAAAACTTAATGGCTCTAAAGCTTTTTTAAATAATAGTAATTTACTGCTGCATCCATTTAATTCTCGGACATATTAAATAAGTAGAAAATACAGTATAAACTCTCTATATCGAACTTCTATACATTGAAAATCTTCTTAAAAAAAGTTTTAATAAGAAAGCCTGGATGACTGGTGACATTTTTGAAGAGTGGTTATCAAGCTTAAACAAAAAAATAAAACAGAGAATAAAAATTGTAATGATTAGTGACAATTGTCCAGCTCAACCTAATGTGTCGTCAAAATTGTCCAACATAAATTTAATTTTCCTGCCACCAAACACTACCTCAAAAATGCAGCCCATGGACCAGGGTTTAATTAAAAATGTTAAGGTTCACTACAGAAAGAGGATTTTGAGAAGAATTTTATGGGCCCTGGAGACTGAAAAACCCCCTTCAACCGCTATAGATCTGAGAACAAGCATAGCAGAGCTTGCAAAGGTTTGGCACGTACATTTTCTATATATCGATTTTTTTTTGCTGGCCCCTTGAAATTCGATATATGGAGTTTCTACTGTAGTAAATCGTTTTTCTCTTAAAAGACATATAATGAATAATCAGTTGTGTAGGACTATTTTCTCTTACAGACAAAAATTCATTGTCAAAGAAAAATTATTTTAAATGGTGGAATTCCCAAAAAAAAATGTGAAGGAAGGCAAAGATTGAAATTTTTAAAATTTCCAAATCACATGGTCCAAATCCAATTTTTTCTGCTGCATACAAATAAATCATTTCTAGCATTGATACCTACTTAATTAGTCATTTTAATTTAAAATACGAATAATTTGAAAGTTCCTCAGATCATTCAGAAAGCTATTTTTGTTTGTATCACAAAATTAGTTGTGGTAATTAACATACTACTTTAAATTAAGTTTTAAAGCCAAAAATAAAAACCTAAGGCACAACCAAATTACTTTCAACATAAACTGGAGATGGAACTTTAAAACAAATTGGTGATGAAATTTATATAAATCCCAAGTTTCGAATACAAGCAATCGTTATCATTTCAAAGATCATAACTACTTCTAAAATGAAAAATTACCAAATTATTCTAAGATCTTAAGCTTAGTAAAATAACAACTAACAAAGTTACATAGAATTATATTGCTTTGAACACCACATGTTTTAAAAAAGTAGGGTAGAGTAATAGATGACAATCAAAATATCCTAATATGACAATTTAAGTAATGTCTCTTTAATGTTCAAAACGTTTTTTAAAAAAATAAGAGAAAAAAAAAATTGAGCTAATTAAACCAAAAACTAGTCCTTAGCTCAATATTCTAAAGCCATCTTGATAAAATGACTGATGAAATATGTCAATAATGTCATCAGCCATAAATAAAACTTTATAAGAAAATATTGTAATTTTTTTATCTAAGAATTTTTAAAAAATAGAAATACACCACCTAAACTAGTTGAAAAAAGAAAACTGAATAAGTGAAAAAGAAATTTAGGAAAAATAAGAAATTTAGTAGACAAATAAGTTTATTGCTTTTGTTAAATTCAATTAAATAAAATTTTTGTTACATAAAGGCAACTAGAAATATCTATGAGTGTTTGCAAAGAATGAAGTGCCTTTTAATAGCCATAAATATAAAGAAAATCTTAGTAAAATGGAAGGAAATGTAAGGCCCACCGAGGCTAGCTAGATAATCTCTTCTACTCCCCTCACTTTACTCCGAGTCTAAACCCCCAAGTAAGAAGAATATATCGTCTTATACTCGAAGGAGCTAACATTGTTGGCTATTTGTTAGACTCTCATTTTTCCCATATTTATTTTTTTTAAATAATGGTTTTAGTTGTAGTATTTAATCCCACGTAAATTTTAAACAATAAATGCAAGGGAATAGAATAAAAAATCTAACTGTCTCAGCCAGGACTCGAACCTGCATATCATGCTATCTGGGTGGCCTGCTAACCGATTGCACCACCCAGACTAGACAGATAACTTATTAATAATATCTATCCGATAAAGACGAATACATCGTCTTATGCTGGAAGGAGCTGACATTGTCGAGCTAATCATCAGAATCTCGTTATTTTACTTTTATTTCTTTTATAAATATTGTTTTTGTTGTGGTATTTAATCCCACATTATATATCCCAAGTTGCATAAAATTTAAGGCAGCTATTTTTTATAGTTTTATAAATGCAATTTTTACATTTAATTTTTTTTCATTCACTCCAATTATAAATTTTATTCATGTTTATCTATTAATTATATGATGTAATAATTTTTTCTTGTGTCCTTGGTGTCTGGGACAAGTTCTTCCACTATGTCTTGCAAGTCTGTTATGCCTTCCCTTTCCTTGGCAGTTTCACCTCATACGTGCTTCACTGGCACCTATACCTCTTATTTCTTCACTTTGGCCAAGATCTACTCTGATATCTCTGTTTATAGCTAAGTATATACTACTGACTGACTGCACTAAGGTTTCTTCTTAGACTTCTAACTTTAGATTTCTATGGTATCTTCCCAGTTTAGAAATAGCCTTCATAGCGGAAGGTTGAAAATTCAAAATATTGTATTGCAGTTTAAACTCTTGAAGAGGCTTATCGCAATATAAACCACAAACATCATACATATATCAGAAATATCACAAATATTAACAAAACTTGTATTGTAATCAGATGAAGGCTTTAAGTAATTTTTTTTTTTTTTTTTTTTTTTTTTTTTTTTTTTNTATCTCTTCATTGGAGGTGACAAATTCGATCTGACTCGACGAATAAAATATAAAAAGCTTCCGCAAACGGTAGGCAATATTGTAAATGTGGCTTACTCTAATTCACAATTACTGTATACAATTTCAATTGTAGTCTTCGCATATTGATACAGGACAAAGCTCCTTTGTAGTGACTCGGTGGAAAAAATGAAAATTTTGTCTAAATCATTTATTTCGGTGAAAATCAAGACCACCGAAGCTAACCTACTAAAGTTCAGACAATCTGGTTTTGGTATATTTGTTTCAAAACGGGCTAAAACACCCACGGATGCGGGGACACCTGTTAGAATGAAATAGTGGCCTTTGGGGGCGAGTGGGTATACTCGAGGGTGGGCCACAAATCAAGTGGGGAAACAACACTTGAAACAACATCCGTGGAGATTATCGGCTAGAAAAAAAATCACCGGCTGATTTAAGGCGTGAAGCGCACACGGTAACAGCAAGAGCATTTTAATATTTTTACAAGTTGCCTATGAAATAACGGCAGAGGAAGGCTGGTTTTATGGGCTTTATCGAGTCCTCATCCGTGGATAGAGACATTCGTCAAGCTTTTATTGCCCGGCCCAGCCTTATCTCGGCGAGCCCTGGGGCTCCCACACCATCGACAGATTTTTTTATCCGTGCCTTCTATTCAGGTAAGGAGTTCCTGTAGTCTCTTTCATGGGGGTGGAAAAAAAGGTGTTATGTTCACTACTGAGGGTTGTAATAGATTGTTTTAGTAATTTGTAGGCAATTCTGTCACGGGAACAAATCCCGGAATGGCTTTTACATGGGTAAAGGAAAGAGTTTATCTACACTTTCAGCCCAAAAGAAGAAGGTTAAAGATAAGATTGTTTTCCACGACTAGATTGATCAAATGTATGCTAAGGTAATGAATGCCCCTACTGATAAGAGAAAATATTTCAAAAACTGTGACAAAAGCAAATAAAATATATATTTCTCTTTATGCAGCATATGTCATCAAGTGATAGATTTATATCTATATTCTGTCTTCCAAAAGTGTACAGGTTTTTTTGTAGTGACTAAAATAGACACTTTAAACATTTGTGTACATTCAACTCGTTTTTCGTTTTCAAAACATATTTTCTTCTCTCCCTAATTGCTCATAAAAAATTGGTTAATCCCCAATGAAATAAGCTTAAGTAAATTTTAATAAGCAGGAACAGCGCTAATAACCATTCAGCAGTTGATGCGCAATGTATAATAAAAAAATAAATAGATAAATTATCTATAAGTTTTAGGTACTGAGGAAATACGAACTTCACTCAAATGCATTATTATTTGTGATTGATTTTCCCTGTTTCAGGAGGTCGTATTCAAGCCAGTTTAATTACGCTCGGACATAGTGAACCTCCACCACTCAAATATAAATCAACATTAAATTGTAAATTCTCTAAAAGAAGCATGGCATAAGCATAAGAATAAATTATTTCCACTAATTTAGTCAGTAATAAATTTATCAAATATGTAATTAAGAGTGGTAAGTAAATATTATAATTAAGAATTGTTGAGTAATTTTTCATTTTCATACTATAACAGAAAGATGGTAATAGGGATCACAATATAAACTTAGCTGAAGCCTCTCTTTCTATGACCCCTAAGAGGTTGAAAGAGAGATTAAATAAAACATTCTTAATTATATAAAGAAGAAAAATCTTAAAGCAACTCTTAATTTAAATATGTGGTATCAAATTACTTTATTCCAAACTTAGATTAATGTGGCCATTAATTCATGTAATAGTATTTTGTGTGAGTGAAGCAAACACAATCCACAATTAACCAACAGTTTCTAGGTCAGCAGCAGTAATAAGCCAATCATATTCTGTTTTTAACTTCCCATGCAGCCAATTAGGATCATGGAGGTAGCCACTTAGAGCTACCAAAAATAGCCAACCAAAATGAAACATCCATAATATTGGAATTCATTCTTTGGCCTTCATTTCTTGACAAAAACCAGCCCAGAGGCTAAAACCAAAGAGCCACAGCTCCTCAGAGAAAATGTTATTTAACAGGCATGTATGACACACAGATTTTTGATGAAGGTAAATATATATTTACACCATCACAACAGTTATGATGATTTGGAGAGAGCTATCATATTTGTTTGATTACATTAAAAGCAAGGATTTTAGGGGACACATAACAGAAATTTCAGCTGATTTATGTGATAATAAATACACAACATTTTTTTTAGTAACAAAACTTGCAGTTTAACTCACATGTCAATATCAAAATAAAATTATATTTTCAATAGTGTTTACATACTTGCCAACAAAAAATCCTTGTTCATATTTTGAAAGCCATTTTCCAATCCATAAATGATGTAAGATTTGTCTAGCAGCCTGCCAGAAGTATGAGAGTATTAGTTTTATTTTTGATGTTGGTACAGGCAAACCCAAAATTTGTAAACACAAATTTAATTCATGCCTTGCATCTGCAATATTTCCCTACAAAAAAAAAATATATATATATATAAAACTCGCATCACCACCGGGTGATAGGAAAGCAGTAGACTCCCCAGGAAAAATGAACAGCCAATGGGAAGGCAGGCTGAGATCGAGGTCCAAACGAAGGGGGGTATATAAGGCCCCTGCACCTAGCGACGCTCTCATTCTCCATTCAGGCCTGAAGAAGCCATCACACGATGTGCGAAAGCATGGCACATAAAAACTCCAAGACACGGTTGAACCCGGAAGAAGTATTGGTAAATAAGTCTGTGGACCATGGAAGCCTACGTAAACAAAAAAATAAAAATAAAAATAAATAAATCAAATTAAAAAAAAAAAATGCTTCTACATTTTTTTGGAAGACGGAGTCTATCCTTGGATTTATAATATAAATTATATAAATCAATCTGTGTTTTCATAGAAATTAAATAGAATATAATTTTTTTAAAATTACATTTTACAATTATTATGTTTAGTAGATATATCATGATACAATACTCATTATATAAGTACAAAGTAAAATTTTTAAGTAAAAGAGCAAACTTATAACTAACTATTAATGTTTTTAATTCTCTGGAAGATGCACTTGATATCTCAAAAATATCAGCTGAATATTGTCTAGTATAAAAAAAAAAAAAACTTGATACAACCTTGAATAAGTTTACTGTCTTATAAACATGTATTCTTTAATTATTAAACTTTTAAAATGCATTAATTATTAAAAATGATAATATTTAAAAGAATATACTGTTAAATGTACTTATAGAACTTGTGACAATCTTCCGATGGCTGATATAGAGCTGATGTATCCTTGTTGCAACTTTTATTTTCGAATGGGCAAGACTGACCTGTTTTAAAGTCCTTCAGTGACAGACAAGTAATGTGTGAAAAGTCTGGCCAGCCATCGGCTCACCTACACGCATCTTGACGACCTGCACACACACACACACACTGGTATATGGGCTGCTAGTCGATAGGAGCACTGAAGCTTCTGTATTGGCAAAACGCCCTCAGAAAGTGTGTGTGTGGGTACCGGGTCACTCTGGGAATGTTCGAAAGGTAAAAGAGAGACTCTGCTTGGCGGTCAAGGGAGCCGACCAC
>KZ808246.1:43536-56380 GCA_000696205.2 Oncopeltus fasciatus
TAAATTACTTACTCATTAAAATATTGAATACTCATTTTTTTAATAAAAATAATTATACACATTCAACAATTTATTAAATAGCATTTGCACCTTTAAACAGAATCTCTTATTTTACAAACAATAATAATTATAAATCATACAAAATGTGCATTAATTATTTGACTAATAAATACACAATAAAAAAAAGTACTATTGTACATAAATTCCAACATACTATTGTATATAAAAAGTACAAAAAAAATTACTTTATTAAGGTACAAATCAGCTTGTTTGCGATGTCGCCAATAGTTAACAGAAGAATTTGATTTCCGAAGAATAATAGGTTCATTATAAATCAGCAATTTTATAAAGCAGAATAAAACCACAATAATATTTACTAAATTTAACAGCAGTGAAGAGTTATAACCCGAGTCAATTCCTCCTAAAAAAAAAAAAAATAATGATACTAAAAAATAATTTCTTTTAAAATACCAAGTGAGTATTTCAGTATACATACTCCTACTCTCATCCCCACCCACACCTGAGTAACTGCCTGGGAATCAGCCCTCAGAGTAAGTCTCTCCAGTAAGTAGAATCAAATAAGAAAATCAGTCATAAAAACTCTGCCAATTCTTCAACAAAGTTCATTGGAAAAAGTGAATTACCTTAGTATATACCAATAATTACTCTTAATTTAATTTAATTTTATAAGGATCTAAATGTTAGGGCAAGTACCTAGGCCAATGAGAAGGAAGAGAAGACTAGGAAGGGGTTGAGATGTTAAATTGGAATGATGCCGTCCCACATTGTCTAGTACAAAATTTATTGAAAAATGTTTATTCATGCCTAAGTTATTTGAAAAAAATATACTTTTTCTCTTTATTTACAACTATTTAACAGGCATTAATAAATCAATAAAATAAAAAAAGTTCTAAAAAATTTGAAAATGCTATTAAAAAAAATGAAGAAAAAATATTTTTGAGGTGGTTCATGAGTAGTTATGTACAACCTGTGCCATTTTCTGTATCTGGGATGAATGGGGGAAGGAGAAAGCCATTTTTAAAGCCCAATTTTTCTACCATTTAGTTGTTTTTTAAATTTAAAACTGATTTCCAATAGCAAATGATAAACTTATTCTATTGTCGAATCACAATAGATGGTAATCATTTCCGTCCTCAACTTATACATGCTTATATGTGTGTATTTCAGATCTTTGACCGAGTATAAGAAAAGAACTTACCCATCTATCCTTCAACGTATTTCCATATACCTGTAGAACATCACAAACTTTGCAGACTAAAGTGTGAGAATGGTCGGGGTTTCGGCCAGGAAGAAAAAAATATACACCACAATTTGGAGTAATATTTTTATTTGTGCCAACGTTTCGGCTTAACTAGTAAGCCATCATCAGGGCAATGGTGTTGGGTGGAGAGATCTCCCCAGGGCAGTGTCTGTTCACATTGAAACTGCAGGAACAACTGATTAACTAGGTAAACTGATAAAATGATAAACCAGTTGTTCCTGCAGTTTCAATGTGAACAGACACTGCCCTGGGGAGATCTCTCCACCCAACACCATTGCCCTGATGATGGCTTACTAGTTAAGCCGAAACGTTGGCACAAATAAAAATATTACTCCAAATTGTGGTGTATATTTTTTTCTTCCTGGCCGAAACCCCGACCATTCTCACACGATATTCGAGACGGCCAACTAATCATCAACCATTTGCAGACTAAACATTAAATTAATGATGAGAATAATCTGTGGATTGTTCAGGACCCAAGTATTTATTTATCGTTTATTTATTTTAAGTTTACATATTTCCTTGTTGAGAGCCACAGTTAAAAAGAAGAGATAGGTGAGTATATGTGCTTAATCTGTTATCTCCTATTAACTTCTACAGGATTAAGCGGACTACAAACAAACTGCATTATCTAGTTATTTATATTTTATCTCTACCAATATTGCCCCAGAGAACTTGTGCAGGAGGTTAAAATCTTCATCTACAGATGACAGCACCTCACAGCAAGAAATAACTATTTATTTAGTTCAGTAATTTTGCTACCTGGGCACTTCTGAATGGGTCAGAATACTTTAAGCTGGCAGTCCTCTATAAAGACCAAGCATTGACAGAGTATCTATGCTACACGCTACCTTGGTCCACACTTCTTCGTCAACATATTAAAGGACTCACATTGAATCCTAAGACTTCCAATCCTTTCCTAGTATCTGCTTGACCAACTAGCTCCAAGCTAACAGCCTGAAGGTTATCCAGACCAGTGAGCTGTGAGTTTTGTTTCAAAGTAACTTGTCAACCATAGCCGGTATTACTATAGTGGTAGTTACTATAGTGCCGGAATCCATTTATCCATTTTATATAGACATAGAGGTAATTTATTAATTATCATTAGTCATTACATCTTTCATTATTATTTATAATTAAGACAGCTGCCATATCTTTAATTTCTTATTCCTTTCTTTTATAAATTTGTTTATCATTAAGTAATTTATCATTATCAAAAGACATTTAATTTAAGGTTATTAACACATTAACTTAATTGCTCTTTAGCGAGCCTCTTTCTTGTTATTATAGCAATAAATTAGTTAAGAGTTATTTATTTGCTTCTATATTTTATTCATTTTATTTTTCCTGGAGAGTTTTGGATTTCAAATTTCCTAGTTCATTATTAATTTAATTTTTTCTTACATTTTGATTTTAACTGAATCACTCAATTATCACAACGGGTTTTATTCTTTTTATTTGAGAGAAACGGATGAGATATTCATACATTTAGAAACAGCAGTGTTTTTTTTAGTCTGTACTTTGTTTTAGTCTGCACTGAACTCAGATTCATTAGAAGTCAGCCAGGTTTTAGCCTGTAGAAATAAAGAAAGAATTCATTATTAAAATCACACGGTCTTAGAAAATAGAGGGTCAATGCGGTTCACTAAAAACTAACAAGTTCTAGCTAGCCTGCATAGAGAGCCAATGATGTTACTTGATCAGTCACCACAGCCTATTAACCATCATACTCACAGCCTAAAAATTGCAAAACATACAAAATAAACAAGACATAAAAAACCATTTGAAGAAAGGAGAGAATGAGAGTTTCTAAATAATAACATCCAAGAATACCATATATTAATATTTCAATAGTTTTAGTATTATTCCAAGAACAGCCCTTGAAGAAATGATAAAGCCTATGTTAAAATAATTATCACTCAAGATTCTGATATCGAACAAACATAACTGCCTTAGAAATAGCACTTCAAATTATCAACTATTGTGAGACTTTAGTAGTAAGAACACTACATAAATTTTGAGAGGCTCGCATCAGCAGACCTCTTGAAGACTCCAATTATTTTGTTGAAATTTATAAATACTCTAGATACTAAAAGATTTATGAATAGAAGAAGATCATTACCAGAGCCCATATATAATATTTACAATCACTAGCATAACTTATAACCATCGGAGTATAATATATGAATATGAATAGAAAATTATATAGGCCCAAAAGTTAAAATATGTAGTCCGGCTTGTGTTAAAGCAGCATAAGTAAAAAGAAAATTACAGTAAGCATCATAAGAAAAGTAGTAAAGTCATGAAAAAACATACCTAAAGCTTAGGAATTACTGAAGATATTTAGTTATTACTCATATATATCATTTATATGCTAATTACAATGTGTATAACATAATAATTATTTTTGTTGAATGTAACAATAAATTAGAATGCTATAACTGAAACTTGAAATGCAATAAAACAACAATATAGTAAAAAGTAACATAATAAAATGTCATTTATTTATTTTTTATAATTTATTTGTTTTTATTATAATTTTTTATTTCTATTGTAATTTCACTATGTCATCAAATTACAATATGTTAATAACAGAATACAATCAATATAGATTTGTTAATTTAAAAGAAAAATGTAATAAGGGCGAGAAATTTGAGCATGTTATCTGAAAAAAAATATTTGTCTGCCTGGCAAACCGCAATGAAAAGTTTCATATATACGTATCTGTGTGATTTTAACTTTAAAAAAAAGGTGTGTGTATATATANCACGAGAACAAAAATAAGAATCATAAGCACCACGCCGTTAAACAATACCTATGTTAGCACACACATACAGGTTACCACCCCATTATGGACACAAATGGCTCAGGGCAAGCTTTTATTCATAGACAAAACAGTGCAGGGCATTTCGCATGACAATATCGCCCGCTAACCTTTACACAACGAGCTCTACTGCAAAGAGGAGTTTGTATTATTTTATTAGTAGCATTTTCTTATTATTATTTGAAAGTAGATTCTCCCATTCATGCTGTGTTTAAAATGTCTACGTTTCTATGGCATTCTCTCCTAACGCTCAAAGCCACAGTTATTCTAGTTCAGTAACTTTTCCCTAACTATGAATTTACAAGCGTAAACATATATTGTTATGATGAATATACATATATGTCTCTATTTACTCCCACTATTCGCTAGGGGCATGGAAAAGTTTTAGAATAACTAGAACATAGTTACGGACCCCTTTTCCTTCGTTAACAGCTGGCGTGAAGAATGGCGTTAGTCATTGACACTGCGTACGCTGACGCAAATCTGAGCTCTTATCAGTGATAACGCTATCGTTAATCAGCTGTGGCATTGGGGAATGTCACCTGTGCCATCCACGATGGGCATTCCTGCATCGAGCCACAACGGATTCGTGTGGCCAAAGTGAAGTGACGTCATCTCAGGTGACGGCAACCCGCATAGCTACCATCACACACCGATGTGTGACGTCAGTAATTCTGTGAACATCCATCCAGCTATTGGGCTTCTTCCCATATGGCAGTTTTTGGAATTTTCTACGGGGTATTTTGACCCCATTCTACTCAACAGTTATAAAATGTAATAATCACCAGTAATTATTTATAATAAAAACTTTTTGTTATAAGTTATTTGGGAGTATGACTTTACATTTCGGCCTCAGATTTTAATATGTCTCGGCTTAGTTTGTCGATAAACTGAATACGAGGGAGGTCATAAAGTTCTCGGCCTACCTATGAAGGAGAGGAGATTGATAAAAGACTTGTACCTTAAAAGGACTTGTACCTTATCATTCTTATCTAATCAGTAGTTATATTCACACAAATAGATATTATCCTTCCATTTCTTGTCTAGTTCTTGTAATTCTTTTAATATTTCATCAGTTTGCTCTTGCCATTGCATTGCCACTTGCACACCTCTCGTAAAGTGTTGGCCACGATTGACACCTTGGACTTTGATTTAGTCAACCAACCTCCTTACATTAGGATCTCAGGGAAGACGATTAGGTTGTAGATGCTAATTTGGTTCCAAAGAGCGAAATTATTAGTTGAGGGGTTTAGAAAAAGTAATAAATAGATGTAATAAATGTATTGGTAATCAGGGACATTACATGGGAAAGGCCGAGAACTTTTTGACCTTCCTTTGTAGAGCCAGTAAGAGTGGGGGAGTCCTTGCAATGTCAAACGGGATTAAGTTCTTAGCGAATTTCCGAAGGAATCCTACTAATAAAGCTGTTCTCATAAATTTTATTTTCTCTAACATTTCTGGTATTTTTTCCTGTACTAATCTATGTTAGTAAAAAAATAACCAATTACATGAAGTAATATTTTTAACAGACCAAATCTTTAGGTTCTTCAACGTAGGACAGTGAAGATACGTTGAAATTTTTCAAAAGTCGCGACATGGGACCAACGTAAATAACTTAATTTCTAAAATCTGAAGAATTATTACTTCTGAGTTCTCTCTCTCTCTTTCTCTCTCTCTCTCTCTCTCTCTCTCTCTCTCTCTCTCTCTCTCTCTCTCCCCCCTCTCCCTCTCCCTCTCCCTCTCCCTCTCCCTCTCTAGGATAGAGATAGACAATAGATAGGACACCTTTAAATATTAATTTGGTTAGACCAGACATATCGCTTTAGCCAAGCAAATCAAAGGTGACCCTCAGAGCAAACGCTGTAAGAAAATGAATTTTTGAAACATGAAACTGTCAGTCAAAATAACCGAGACTACGAAAGAAAAGAGTAGTATTTTTGGGAAACTGGTCACTTATAGAAACCCAGATTAAGTAAATAAATACAAGAAAAATTACTAAATAAGGATTCTACATGAATTTTATTTTAAATTACTGATTGGTGTTTATATGCAGAAGCTAATGGTGTTGGAGGGTCAGAATGTGAAGGAGATGACATTTCAGATCTTGGTGGCGTGATTCCTCCGACATCTTCTTCTCGGCCATTAATAACAGCCATCATTCTATTCATTTTATCATTTAAATTAGTATTTTCTTGTTTTAACTTTTTATTAGCCTCCTGCAAATATTTGATATACTCAATTGCTTTCCGTAAAATAAGGGATTTGTTCATCTGTAACAAATAAAATTATAATTGACCTTGAGAATTAGTTGATTAAATGCAGTAACACTATATTTTTTTTAAATAAGTTTAAGTTGGCCAAAGAGAAAATGTTGCCAAGTTGCGAGAAATAAGAGTTCCTAAGATCATCATTGATTTTTAATAGTGGCTTTAATGAATAAAATAACTAGTGGTCTACAGAAATCATCTAATACTGCTCACTTACTGATAACAGGAGTTAATTGATAATTATCAAAATACAGGATAGCAATATTAATAACTGATGGACATTTTGAAAACCTATAGGTCAGGGGGGAGAAACCCCTAGGTTGGGGGGACGGACTAACCTGGAGTTTCTCTGGAACAAATGCATGCAATAATTTAGCAATTCAACAAACATACTAAGTCATAGTCATTTGAGTTACTACACTATTTTTAGTATCTATTAAATATGATCAGAAAAATATTGAAAACTTCAACAATTCTACCAAGAATGATCTCAAGAACTAAATACCTTCAGAATTATTTAAAAACACTCGGCTTTTTTTAAACTTTTGAATAAGTCATAATTTAGCTTGTCCAAAACAGAATCCATAAAGAGCTTGGTAAGCCATGTCACAGTTACAATGACTTTGTACCAGAAGCTATTGCTAATGTACAATAAGTTCATTTTCAAAAAATCATTGCATTTTGCAAGGAACAATTCACTTGTGCTTTGGTAACAAAAATGTGAAATTTTTTAAATTATTTTTAGTAAGCACTAAGTTAAGTGGTGTGACACATTGCAAGTACCCTAAGAGTGGGAAACTTAAATGAGTACATAAAAATATGTAATATTTTTTAAAAATTTAATTTCTGGGTTGTATTTATATAAGAGTTATCAGGGAAAAAAATTATTTAAATTAACAATAAAAAAAAACAAAAAAAAAAAAAAACGGTATATACCTTAGCACTTGGCCCAGCAATAATATCTTTCAATTCTATAATTCTGTCATTGATGCTTGTTCTGTATCTCCTCTCAATCGCATTATGCATATTTCTTTTTACCTCCTTCACTTTTGGAACTTTTTCTTTTGGTGATGATTTTAACTTGTTAAGGGAGTCCTTATCAGACTCAATAACTAAAGGTACACCTAGAAAAAATTATATAAACATAATAAAATCAAAATAAAGATACCAATATGAACAGTATGTTAAATATCTTCTTTAATCTAAAATAATATGTTCACATAAAATAATTAAAACATTTTCACAAAATAATTAAATAATGAAAATTTAAAAATATAACTTTCTACTTCTTATTTTCAGTGGAAGTTTTGCCCAACACATTTAGTAATAAAGAACTTTCCTATACTTAAATTTTACCAACATGTAAATCCAAATACTTTGAATTCAATTTACAACTAATTTCAAATTTTGAAAAAAAAAATGAATTGCAAATTTTGGAATTGACTCTATAAGTTACGTGCTTAGAACACTCAAGTTTTCAGACAAATAAAACAAATCTATAAATTGCATACTGATTGTTGAAAATCATGCGTTGAAGCATTAAAATAAAATTGGCTCCAATAAGATGATTGTGCATGTGCACACACAAACACATGTATATGTGTATGTATATACATAAATATATATTATATTTGTTAGTAATGATAGATGGGGTTTGACCAAGAGATAAATAAATACATCAACTTATCAATGTACCAGAAATTATGAATTTATATTAAGGAACAATATTTGGTTTACTTTTAAGACAATTTAAGAACTAAAACAAATACCAGGCAATAAATAAATAAGCACATAATATAAAAAACAAAAATTTAACAATTAACAGTAAAGGACTGATTCAATAAGAGACTATCAATGAGAGACAACAGTGAGTATAAGATTGTATCAAGAGATTTTGACAGACAATAGCAAATGATATGTGCTGCTGCAAATTTTATGAACCGCCTACTCACAAAGAATCAAAGTGACATTATCCTCTATTTTAGTGACCTGAAAAATCCAAATTGTTGCCCAAACTTTTGGAACAAGATCATTACAGGCAATGAGGCAAAGCATAAGACGATGTATTCGTCTTTCTCGTAGGTTAGGCTTTCGCTAGTGTGTTGGGAGTTTAATAAGTTATCTAGCTCGTCCCGGTGGTGTAATGGAAACATACCGGCCCGGAAAGCAGGAGATCCAGGTTCGAGTTCTGGCTGGGACAGATAGATTTTTTATTCTATTCCCTCGCATTAATTATCCTATAAGATTTTTGAAAATAATTAGAGTAGAAAAGAAATTAGTTTCCAAGCAAATCAAAGAAATCTTAAGGGAATATTTTACATTATTAATTTGGGTTAGGAGACTAAAGAAATAATAAGACAATATTTTTAATTATTTGGGCTTGACCAGAACTTCCTTCAGAGTTTGGTACTGAAAAGAGGGATTTAGAACTTTAATCTAAATTATTAACTTACTAACTTATGCATCCATAGCATATTTTTATGTTTCTTAGATTTTTCCAGCTGTAATGCAATGTTTGAAAGTGTAACCCATAACCACACAAATTTTCAATAGAAAATAAACATTTATCAATAGTTGAAATTGAGGTGTCCAGAAGGATCTAGGGAATGATGTGCCTAAGTCCATTATTTGTATCCTTGCTTCGCCTATTAGACACATCTTTTATAGGTTATATAAAAGTAAACTTAGTCCTAACATTAGTACATCATTAATTGATTTTGAAAGGTAATTAAACAAAAATGATACTAGACAATTATCATTCCATTATTATGAGTAAAATATGTAACCATATACATTACAATTAGTATTTCAATGAATTGATAAATTTTTATACTATATTTAATGCTATATTGTCAAATTATATTGCATATTTTAGCACTATATACTTGTAGAGGTCAGCGAAAATTGTAGAACCTACTACATACAATTTTTGAAGCTTTTACAGTAAGTATCTTTATTAAAAAGACCTTCTAGCCACTACATAAAGATCAGAAATAGTGAAACCCCACATGAAAAATTAAATGCTAAAAAAAATGATAAATTGATGGATACATATTATGAACATACCAGAGAATTACTAAAAACAAGGTCGTTACATGAGATTAAAATTCAAGGGAGTAATAGTTTTCCATATAATATGTCTCAAAATTGAAGAAAAAATTAGAATTGGTGAAATATTTATTACTAGGATAAAGTATTTAGTGCTAGTTAAAATTCTACTAAGAAAAACTAATATTTATTTTGAGAAGGTATAAACGAATCCACATTTAGTTAAAAATGCTTTTAAAGACTAAATACAAGAATATTCAAGCATTACTAAAAAAAAAATAAAATATATATATAATTAACCACACCTACCTATCATGAAGGTGAGAGGGGATGTCCNGTGCTTAACCATTAAACCACCAGGACGCGTTAGTTGTTTCATTCAATTTCCTTTACACTAGCAAGAGCCTAACCCATGAGAAAGACGAGAACATCGTTCTCGAGTTTAAGACGATATTCTCGTCTTTCTCGTGGGTTAGGCTCTCGCTATTGTAGTGGGAATTTAATGAGATATCTAGCTCGTCCTGGTGGTGCAATGGTTAAGCAAGCCGGCCCGGATAGCAGGAGATCCAGGTTTGATTCCTGGCTGGAACAGATAGATTTTTTTATTCTATTCCCTCTCATTAATTAATTAAAAAAAAAAAAATTCTACCCCATAAAAATTAACTTTTAGCTAAAATATTATTAACAAACCAAGTATAATATAACAAAAAAATAGGCTTTCAAGCTTCAGAAGAAAGACTATCTCGAAATCCAGAATCAGTATATATAATCCATAAGACTATCATACACAGATCAGATGAAGTAGCATATCATAAGAAATCATGACATAATCATTAGAAAAAAAATAGGTTAATAATAAGATTACTACTTTTAGGTCTTTATTTAGATAGAAGGGGAAAAAATAGAAATACATTAATATATCATAGTTTAATTTAGTAAGAAATTAATCATTTATTTCCAACACCAATAAATTACTGTTCTGTAAAAAAAAATATACATTGTTTTAATTTTTAAAATTGCATTTAAATGTTTAGAGCGCTGGGTTTGCATAGAGGATCTGTTTGAGTCTCTCAATCCTGGTTCTGCGGGTTCTATTCCCACCCTGAGCAAGCTTTCATAAAGAAATAAAAGCCTGTCCAGTGTCATGGGTGTTTAAAGTATGTTGACATAATGACACTGAATGGCATAAAAAAAAAAAAAAAAGGTTAAATAAAAAAAACGTAAAAATTAACTTAAGTAATAAATAAGTTCTCATTATGGGAGATAAAAAAATATTTAGTAAATAAACTCCCCCTCTATCCCTGAACACAAATTTTAAAATTCTCCCAGGTTTTTAAGATAAATAAAACTGTATTAATCCTTCCTTAATTATCTATTTTATATAAAATGGTTTAATAATTGCTATAAAAAATCATACTTGTAAAAATAGTATTATTCCCAGGATGAGCAGTGCCAATTACATTTCTAACAGGATTTGCAATTGAAATTTTTTCTTGAACATTCTCTGAAGTGGTATACATTACAGTGGATGGAGAATTTACCAACTGGGCTTGAAGTATCATCTAAAAGTAAATGAGAGAAAAATGTTAAAATAAAATAACTATTTAAAATTTTAAAAAGTATATTTCTGTATATAATAACAGAGGTATGCAAAACATTTAATAAATTTTTAAAGCAACCTCTTATTAAGCAGATACTATTTCATTTTTATTAGATGTTTTTGTTGGAGTTCGGTCAAGGTAAATCCAAAAAATACAAATTAAAAAAAAAGTGTATTTTTTAAAATTATCTGCCGATGTTTCGGCTTACATTGTAAGCCATCCTCAGGGCTATCATGAAAACGAGAGGAGAGGTCCTATCCCTAAGTTCACATTTTCATGACTTATGGGAGGAATAAGTGTGAACTTAGGGACAGGACGTCCTCTCTTGTCTTCATGACTTCTAGAGTGCTTTAACTACAATGAAACAGTCTTTAATGAAATCTAGGGAAAAGTTTCTCCTAACAGTTGTATTATATTCCCTAAGTTAAATTTTCTTGTCACAACATTAAAAACTGATAAAAACATTATTTTCTACTTAGGTAGTGTATATATTGACACAGTTTAAATTGTGCGTTGTTCTTAAATTAAATTTAATTAGTATAAAAAGCTTTAATTGCTCTGGTTCTTTGTATATCGAAGCATAGAAGTGTTATGCTGAGTTTTTTATACTCAATTGTGAAAAAAAAAAACTCCCAGTAAGTTAATTGCTGTAAAAATACTAAAGCATAGATAACATAGTGGAGTTTAAGGCTAGCCTGTTCATGCTAGATTGTAATCATCTGTAGGAAAGTACGTATTTATTTAAAGTTCAAAACATTACTATATCCAGTAGTTAATTACGATGGAGACTATAAAAGAAATGTTAGTAAAGCTGACATAAAAATGAAATCATAGCAAACAGGACAGAAATTACTATTATAAATAATAGTTTAGCACCGGTAGTTAGCTCTATTGAATTATGCTTAAATGTAACTAAATTTAAAAAAAAAAAAATGAAGAATTTAAAGCTATAGTGTAGAGCAAAAATGCCAAAATTTTAGAAAAAATAAATTACTGTTTGGATTTTTTTTTTAAATTTGATGTTTGATTTTTACAATATTATACTAAAATATATTTCCTTTCTATAAGGAAGGTAAGGATTAATTAAGGAAGATTTTCTATTCATAGTATAGAATTTACTGAGCATTTTTCTGAATTTTATGTTAAATGGATTCCAGCAGTAAGTTTAAGTTTGATAGAGCATCAGGTGGGTGAGTTTATGGCATAATAAAATCATCATTTATCCATAACATAACAACTTATAGCTCGAAACCTATCATCATAGCTCCTTTCTGACAGGTAGAAAATGGGAAAATGATTTCTTATACTTAAATAATGTACTATTAGAATTTAATTTTATAGATTTCATATTGATTGGAGAATTAAACGGACGAATTTCCAACAAAAAATCAAATTTGACCGTAACAATGTCAGGAACAGAATTAGTGAAGAGCGATAAAAAATTCCAAGGAAACAGAATTGAATAACAATGAAGCGAAAATTCTTAAAATGTGTGAAAATATGGATTTACTCATATTACACATAAAATACACAGGGGCTCAGTTAAATTCTGTTATTGATTATTTATCGATCTCAGAAATATAATTCACTATACAGATGATTTTGTGTATAGTCAGGAAATATGTTTGAATCATATGCCTATTGTGGCAAAAGTTAAAACAAATACTGAAAAATTCAGCCCTGAATAAATAGAAATAAATTAATTTTTATGGGAATGTGTGTGAGTACGTAAACATTTAAGAAGAGTTTATTGAAGTTATTATATTAATAGTAAATTTGGAATTGTACAAACATATGTTAAAATGAATTCAACAGAAAAAAA
>KZ808246.1:56525-67890 GCA_000696205.2 Oncopeltus fasciatus
TATATATATATCAAAATAGGATCTATTTACCATTTTCAGCAAAATTATAGGCAAAACAAAACAATTGAAATATATGTATTACTTTATTAATTGTAAATCTAGAAAAAAAAAAAGTATTAAGGATATGGAATGAGAGGGAAAAACTAACATTGAAGTTAATCTTCAGTCCTTGGCAATTTTTTATAGGTCTAATAATTTTTTAGACATAGTAAGAGAGTGTATTTCATTTTCATAAAATGAGTTTTTTTGTTTTTCAGGTTGCGAATGAAAAAATATCAAAAACTTACGGATTAAACTACATATATTTTTTAATACAGACCTGCTTGAGTTGGTCATTTGGAACATGAATGGAACCCATTGTTTGAAGAGTTATATATCGATTTGACACTTGTTTTTCAGCTGGTATTTTTCTTTTAATAATTGGTGGCTCATGTTTGGTTGGAATTTCAACAGGAGTAAACTGTGATTGCTGCTGAGGAAACACTGTTTTTATATTTCCATATACAAAATTTGTTTGAGGTTGAACCAAAAATGTAGGAGGGGGCAACAATACTGGAGTTTTCTGCCCATTAGCTATAATAGCTTTAGCTTTTATAGGCTTTTCTCCACTGATTATTTTTCGGTTCTCCTTAACACTGGAACCAAATAACTGATCATTATAAAGAACATCTTCCACAACAATATTATTTGAGTCCAGCTCCATTTGAAGACTACTGGAGTCATTCATTTCACTCATAGATGAATCATCAAATTGTTTAAGTATTTCATCTTCAAAAAGAAGACCATCTTCCTTTGAAAACAATTCATTTTCAAAATTATTTAGGAGATCTGGAAAAAAAAAAATACAAAATATATTAAGAAATATCACAACTATTAAGGAATCACAGATAGATTTCATGAAATCAGCAAGAAAATTTTGAAGAATATGACAGCCTTCAGCTTATTCCTGATCTGAAACTAGTCTGTATAAATCCTCTAACCAGATTAATGTTTTAAAATGCTTGGACTCTTTTGTCATTTATTATTAAAATTTTGACCAATGTTTATATAAAATTTTTAAAATAGTATTAGATTCATAGGGCTATAAATGATATGTTCAGTTTATATATGCTTATAATTAGAATAAAATATGGCTTACTCAACTGACAGTATTATCCAAAACCCAGACTTGTTCTTATTTTCATTGTACAAAACCATTATTTATTTTACATTATTTTAAATGTTAATTGAAAAGAAAAGAAAAGTTTCCATTATTACATACACACACACAGTTACTGAGTTACAAAAATAGCGGCACAGCTATCAAGTGTAGGCATATGTAGTAGGCACACCTATTATCCTGGAATAATTCTTACAAGTGTTATTCAAATAATTAAACTGAAGGTATCTTGAAACATGTCAGTGTTTCATATGAACAGAAAAACTGAGCTGTACTATTTGGAGGGAGGCTGTCTAAAAGACAGCATTTACATGAAACACTATGCTTTCCTATTTGGGACATCTTCAATTTCTTTTTGAAGATGATAATGCAAGACTCTAAGTTATGTTATATTGGGGAATAGTAAAGTTATGTTCAGGAAGTTGAAATCTAATAGACTGTCCTCCATGGAAGCCCTGATATAAGGACTTGGATGAAAGGAATATTAAAGTCGTGATGAAGAGTAGAGTTGGATACATAATATGGGGCGTAAGAATTATTCTGAGAATTTTGGATTAAAAGGATTGTATTCCTTGGATATTGGAAGGCTTAGTAGAACCCCAAAGTTCTGCACAATAGGTTAGGTTGGTTATACTATGGGCTAGTAGAGTAAGTTTAATTTCTATTGTAAGCTGTGAGCGCCTGTTTATAAGTTTGTATAAGAATCTGTGATGTTTACTGAGTTCTTGTTACTTGATTTTAATATGTTCACTTCAGTTTAGTCATGAGTCAAGGTGGAACCCAAGGTAACAGACTGAATCAGAGAGGTATAGAGATGTTATTGTATGTAACATTACTAAGAGAATCTTTCTAAATGGAAAATTGACCTGTACTCACTCACTTTAATTCTCCATTTGCTGCACCACTGCTAAATAGCCTCAAGTTGGTTTTGTAAAATATCAGAAGCAATTTTGAAATCAGGATGGGAGAAGAGGATCACTTTGTCATCTCCAAAGAGGGCTAAGAAAGTATTAGGATGAGTGGGGATGTCTGCAGTATAAAGAATAAGGATAGATCCAAGCACACTGCCCTGTGGAATGACCGCTCTCACAGGGCAGTGATTAGAATAATCTGATTCTTCCCAGGCCTTAAAGAAATGGTTAGAAAAGTAAGGTTTAATGATTAGGTAGATGCTGGAAGGAAATAAGGACTTGAGCTTATATAACAGACCAGTATGCCATTCTCGGTGAAATGCTTGAGTGATGTCTAAGAATGCACCAGGAAAGAATTATTTTCCCTCGAGGGAAGAGGAAATGAAATCTACAATGCGAAATACTTGTTAGTAAAATGATGAGATCGTAAGCCAAACTGATGATGAGGAAGAATCTTTAAGGAAGTTATAATAAGCATCATTCATTTTAGAAGAACTTTTTTCAAATGCCTTGGAAAATAAAGATAGAAGGCTAATTGGTTGTTAGAACAATGTGTTATAAGCAGAATTGTGAGCTTGGGTTTGGGAAACAGGATAATTTCAGAAAATTTCCAGAGGAGTGAAATGTGGGTGGGTCGAAGGACTCAATTATACAGGTAAGTCAGGAATACAATGGCTTTTTTGGGTAGATTTCAAAGTATTAGCTCGATGATAAGGTCAAAGCCAGGTGCTTTGTGCTTAGGCAGATGGTTAATACTGTACTAGACCTCAGAAAGTTGAACTTAATCAGTAAGTTTATTAGTAATGGTGTGTCCATTGACTCCTCAACTTCTGCATTTTTTTTATGTGATGGAACAGCTGATTGAACTCAATCTGAAGGATGCTTGTACCCCATAATAGAACTACATCTGAAGGATGTGGTAGAGACCCACTAGGAGTTTTTAATGGGTTCAGTTGGGTTTTAAGTTTGCCTTCCAAAAGCATTGCTGAATCTTGGCAGTAAAGAACTGGATACCATCATCCAGCTCTTCAGAGGTATTTAAGGAGATACCGAGGTCAAGTAAATCATCTAGTTGAGTTCTAAAAATTGTCAGTCAATGGGACCATTTACTAAGGTTGGTGGTCATTGTCTAGGGATAGGTGAGAAAGACAGTGTGAGGATAGAGCTGTGGTCAGAGTAAAAATCATTTTATGTTGTTAGGAAGTGATGGAAAGGAAACATGAAAAAATCCAGGATATATAACGAAGAGGGTTTACATCAGGGGAACAATAGATAGGAGAGGATGGACTTAAGGGTAGATAGATTGGGAGAGCAGATAGCATTATATGGCGCATAGCCACGGGAGTTGCACGGTCGTTCTCGTGACCCACTGCAGGTGTTTTGCAATCTCTGCCATAGAGGAAACGGGAACCTAAGGATTTAAAGTGCTCTTGGAATTGGCCTAAAGTGATAGATTTGTTAGGTGGGCAATACACCCAATTTATATTATTCCCAAAAAAGAGGGATAATTGGGAGGGAATTGAATAAAAAAATCTATCTGTCCCAGCCAGGAATCGAACCTTTTTATTCTATTCCCTCTCATTAATTGTTTAAAATTTACATGGGATAAAAAACCACAACCAAATAAAATATTTGTATTGATGAATACTGTAGTGGATTCGAGCGAGTCTGTAGGAGTTAAAGGTATTAAGTAATAAGTATGAGCACAGTTTCACCATGGGCTTGTCCATTTTAAAAGATTAATGGGAGAATATAGAGTTAATGATATCATGGAAAAGTTAGTTTTTCTTAGCAGATTTCCCAAGAGGATAAATATGGGGCTTAAAAAATGGTCTTGAGCCTATACTTTTTCGAGTGTATATAACTCATCATTTACACTTATTATTGTCTATCTTAATGAAACATGGGATATCTACTTGGACTACACACCTCCAAGACTTTTTCTACCCCAGATCTGCCATCTACAAATTTATTATCAACTAAGAGGTGGATCTCTACCAAACAATTAAATAAGAAAAACCCAGAACCAAAGAGATTTAACTATGTTAGTGATATATTACCAAGGCCAGATTATTGGCTCATCTCCTGTGACAAAAGTATCTGTATGCTAAGAAAGTCTGATAAACAAAAGCTTAACTACAAATAATTCCTCAGTATTGTAATTAATAAATATTTTTAAGTGAATATTCCATGCCATGTAATTAACCACACTTGTAGACTATATCCTTAATCAATAAAAAAAATCGATGATGAGTTTCATTGCACTAAACAAAATATTAGGCCAGCAGAAAGAAAAATACTTTTCATACTCGCACTTGACATTTCAAGTAATAACCCATTCCTATTTACCAGATTTGGAATAGTTATGAACTTAAGACTTTCATTTCAATTTTTACAGAGATAAGCCAAATTTTATTAAGAAAAATAACCCATTTCAGCTTATAAGAAAAAAATTAAATTATGTACTTTTTCTTGTGCAGGTAAACATACACTCTTAATAGTTTAATTTCGGTGTTACTCCAAGAATATTTCTTTCATCAATAATATTCATTCGTTTTTCATTGTGTTACACCATTTTAAACTAAATATCATGCCCACCCTCTACATTGAAAAAAAAAAATTATAATCGCACTTGAAATTTCAGGTAATCTCCCACTCTTTTTCATGTGATTTTGCTTAATCTGCCTTTCAACTTACATTTAAAAAGTGATATATGCCAAATTTAACAAAGAAAACTAACTAGCGTCTTCAAGGACATAAGATAAAACTTACAGTTAAGGTAAACCCCCACTCCTAATTGTTCAATTTCACGCTGTAACTCTTAAAAAATTTAACAAATCTTTGTTGAGTTTCATTACTCAAAACAAAGTATTATACCTGCTACATCGAAAAAAATTTTAGGCTTGCACTTGAAATTTCAGGTAACCCCCAATCCAAATCATCTGATTCAGATCAATAATGGCTTCTCTTTTTCTTTTAACATTTTAAGAAAATCTGAAAACTGCAGCTTGTACAGCAAAGACAGACATAAATAGACTATCAATAAAAAATATATATTATGAGAGCAATCTCAATTTAAAATTCCTTCTGAATTGACTAAAAACCCATTATTAGTAGGAGCTTTAAGTCATTGTATCAGATAGGGCTCTAATGGATAGGCTAATTTCCTTGACCCAGCTATTTGCTGCCCATTTTATTTATATTATTCCCTATACTTATAAATATACACTCATAAAGTGTGTATACACATATAGAGTATACCTTTTTAATTATTAACGAGAACAATTTTTAAAAAAATTTCAATAAATTGCATTATTCTGGCTGATTAATCCTATTAAATAGCAAATAGATCAACTTTTGTCATTTGCTAATGCCAACAATTAAAAACTATGGGCTTGATCACAATAAAAGTAAGTAAAATAAATAAAAACTTAAGAATTTAACCAAAATTTGCAAAAATTGAAAACTATTTTTGTCTTAAGAGATTTTAAAGATTAGCAAATATAAAGTATACACTGAAGATACTTTAAGTGTAAGAAACAGAAGTAGAAACTAAACGCCCCTCATAAGTAACTGCCTTTAACATTGCTTTACTGAACTTTAATAAAAAACTTTTGCCAAAGAGAACTACCAATTGAAGTTCCAGGAGGTGCATTTCACTCCTTAATAAATATTTAATATAGTCCCAAAACACCACCAGTGTAACATAAAAAGAATTTCATAGAATGTAGAAAAGATAAAATTTTAGAGAGAATATTAATTTTTCATGTTTATAATACATCCAATGAAATACCCCTAAAATGATTATCATTAATAAGATATCTTATTTATTATCTAATACATGATCTTATTAATTAATAAGAGAAACTCATCAATAGATAATACGATCAGAAGTGCGCCATTATATAACTTTAAAAAAATTAAAATCTGAGAACTAATAAAATTAAATTAAAATCTGACAACTAATAAAATTTAATTAAAATCTGACGAGTAACATAATCGCAAGAAATTTGGTAACTACTACATCAAAATTAAGTGATTTTATTAAGACACACCATCGAACTCAGTAAGCTCTCCAAGGTTTAATGTTTCTGACATATCCATACTGTTTTCATTATCCATATTCACAAATTAGCATAATGAGAAATTAAGGTAAATTAGAACTGTTTCGATTGAATCAACAAACGCGACAGCGCATGTGAAAGACCAATCACTGTCAAACTAGAAGGTGGCATGATTCACGCGTCATGAATTTCAAAACTTGGCAACACTCCACTCAGCTCCGTAACAAAGAGGTACAATATGTGAAAGAAATAGTGTTTAACCGCGATCCATTTCAATAATATAAAGAAAATGACATATTAATTAACTTGAAATACCGTTTCGTTTATACTTCAGTTGACTTCTCATTTAATTATTCGGCTGTTATTCATTGCAGCAATTACTTATACACCTAAATATTGTGGATTCCGAAAGAATTAAACTATTGAGGTTGTTCACATGACAGATTTTTTGAAAATTGTCAATAAATAAATGCTTACCAGAGCCATGGGTATGTTTAATAGATAGTTATCTCTAGATAGCTTCCTCCATGTCCTTAAGTGGTTGGCATAGGAAGTAAAAAATTTGTTTCAGCGATAATTACACAAATTCGTTAAGTAGTATACAATTTCCTGGACTACAATCTAGCCCAGCTAAGAATTTATAATCTAAGAAATGATTTAAATAAAAATATGTTACTTCTCGTATTGAACATATATTAAATAAAGTTTAATTTTGAATCAACTTGATTAAATGTAATTAATTAATACGTTTTAATATACAAAATTTCGTCATATTTAAACGGCCTTAAATATATTCAATACAAATTATATCATTCAATTAACATCGCCTACCATTTATCTATCAATACAAATAGTTTTCCAAAAATATTTATCTTTCCTTACAATGAATAGAGCCCTAATAAATATAAAACTCCCTAAATTGTTAATATAATTGCTTTGTCAGCAAATGGCTACCTCTTCTGTCTTCCTATAAATATTTATTTACATAAAGCTTTAGTTTCATCAGATGCTAGGAGATTAGTAACTATTTTCTCAACGAAAAACATACGTCTACTTTGTTTTTGAATTCCTTTCTGTTTTCTCATATAGCTCTAAACAGCCTACTAGAAAGTTTTTTTTCGAGTGATGAAGGGCTTAATCAGTTTGTGTTAGTGCTCTCTATTTTTCTGTGTTACTGCTTCTATTATTTTATTTTATTTTTTTAAATTACCCCCGCTTTATATTAAGGGGTACCCCTATATTATTTCATTCGTAGAAAAGGATCAAAATTAATGATACCGGTTTTTTTTACTATAAAAAAAGGAGTATGCCCATAAAAAAAAAATCTGCACCCCTCCCCTGCCCTTGGAGTAGAAAAAAATGCCATAAGTACAAGTGGTACCTTGATTTATGTATATTCCTTTCCTAATAAATGTATGTAGCAAGTTTAGTTTTTCAGTTATTAAATTTTCAAATTTCTTATGGCTAATTTTTTCTTAAACAAAGTTATATTGGGCAAATTAATTGAAAAATATTCCTGACTACAGGACAATGTTCTGGGTAAAGAAAAGAAACGATAATCCCGAAACTGCTATCAATTTTATGACATCAGCCTTTTGACTGATATTTCATTATTCCCTGTGGCAATATATATATATANTATAAAGCACATGCTTCGTATATATAAAGTAATCATTAATAGTGTAAAAAATGAGAGTGGGAGAAAGAGAGAGAGAGAGAGAGAGAGAGAGAGAGAGAGAGAGAGAGAGAGAGAGAGAGATCCTTTATAAAGTCATTAAACAACCAATGAAACTCCCTTACTGGACGAAAAATGTTTCTCGAGAAGGTACCAGGCGTGTAGCATAAAAATAAAATTAACGGGATTTAACTATGTTGTAGTGACTAAAAAAATGAAGAGTAGATTATAAGCCTTGTCTACTCTCCTGATTTATCTTTTGAATATTGTCAGATGAAAGTCTAGAGGAAAGAAAAAAAACAGTGAAACTGCTAGTCATTTTGTGACCTCATGACATCTCTTCGTCTCATGCACACAAATAAATAACTATTAGATGTTTTTTTTTGTTGGGGTTCAGTCAAGGTAGTTCCAAACAAAAATATACAAATTTAAAAAAAAGTGTATTTTTTTAAAATTATCTGCCGACGTTTTATCTACGTCGGCAGATAATTTGAAAAAAAAAACAAAACAAAAAACACTTATTTTAAATTTGTATTTTTTTTTTTTGGATCACATTGACCGAACCCCAATAAAAAAAAACAACATCTAATAAAAATATCTACGGCCAAAAAACTCTCCATTGGAACAAAGAAATAACTATTAAAATTAAATACCACAAAAGTTAATTGTTTTAAAACCACTTTTCCCTCACCTTTCAATATATTTACTAATGAATAAGCTTCAGGAATTCCAACTAATTACACCAAGTTTCTGAACGAAAAAAAAAACATGCAAACCATGGCTTAGTGTGAAAATATTAACATACATATAAAACGACTATGTAATTTTATTTTCATAAATAATTTGATTAACAAATGTCCTTCTCCACACTTTGTACAAAGAAAGATTAATT
The DNA here is from genome assembly GCA_000696205.2 of Oncopeltus fasciatus. Taxonomy (NCBI): domain Eukaryota; kingdom Metazoa; phylum Arthropoda; class Insecta; order Hemiptera; family Lygaeidae; genus Oncopeltus; species Oncopeltus fasciatus. The sequence goes on from KZ808246.1 coordinate 65,227, forward strand.
TTACAAATTACATATTTTTGCCGAATTTTACTATCCTGCTATGGAACGCTAACGGCGTTCGGACGCACACTGACGAACTCAAACTAGTACTTGATAACGAAATCGTTGACGTAGTATTACTGACAGAAACACGACTAACTAAACGAAATAACCTAAAAATTGCTGGCTACCACACTTATAGGACAGACCATCCTGACGGACGAGCTCATGGTGGAACTGCACTTCTTATCAATAAATCCTACATCCATCATATCCTACCCTCCACTTCCATAGAGTCCCTTCAATCAACATCAGTGTCTATTTTCACACCCTCTCAACCTATCACACTTTCAGCAGTGTATTGGCCTCCAAATATGCCAATCACTACACCAGAGTTTTTCACTTTCCTCATAGACCTTGGTCCCCGTTTCCTAGCCGGTGGAGACTATAATCGAGAACGACCAACTCCCGTGGCCGTGCTTTGTATAATGCGATATCATCCCAAAACCTCAGCACAATTAGTCCTTCCTCTCCAACTTATTGGCCTTCTGACGTGAACCGTCTTTCTGACATCCTAGACTTCTTCATTTGCAAAAACCTTACTCCTCTTCATTATTCCGCTTCGATCTTAAACGAGCTCTCCTCTGACCGCAGCCCAGTTCTCCTAACGCTATCTCTGATTCCCATTCCAAAACAATTACCTCCCTCCCTCATTAATGGCCCAGTCGACTGGGCCTTGTTTAGAACTCTCATAGAAGAGAAACTTGACCTCAGAATTTCTCTGAGAAACTCAGATGATCTAGATGACGCTGTACATTCCTTTAGCACAAATGTACAGTAATGCATGTATATGGCTAATCTCAGACCAAAATTTACCAAATACTCTTCTGAGTAGCAAAAACCTCTCCCAGATTCGCTTAAAAAGCTCATCATAGCGAAACGCCGCTCAAGAGTATTGTTCCAAAAATATAAACCCCCTCAGACCGCAAAGACTTCAACCATCTTTCCAGACTCGTAAAACAAAAATTTGGTGTTTAACGAAATGAAGCCTTTAATGCCTATCTGTCTACCCTCTCAGCAGGAGACAAATCCCTTTGGATTGCTACTCGCAGAATCCTCAAAAACAATAAAGCTTCCACTCCCTTGCGTCGAGGAGATGGTTCCTGGGCCTCTTCTGACAAAGACAAGGCCGAAATGTTTGGCCAGCACCTCAAGCAAACATTTACTCCGCATACAGATCCCTTAGACCTGTCCAATGCTGCGGAGACTGAGGAGTTTCTAGACATGCCATGTCCTTGCCACTCAAGGTGATAACACCTTCCGAGGTCAAGTATATAATCTCTCATCTGCCTAAGCGCAAATCACCCGGATATGATTTAATCACCGGCCAAATTCTCCGTAATCTTCCCAAGAAGGCAATTGTATTCTTGACCTACATTTATAATTGCATATTCAGAACTACCCACTTCCCTCTCCTCTGGAAATATTCTGATATAATACTATTTCCCAAACCTGGAAAATCACCACATAAACCCTCATCCTATCGTCCTATAAGTCTCCTTATACACACTTTCCACTACTCTGGAAATATTCTGACATAATACTATTTCCCAAACCTGGAAAATCACCACATAAACCCTCATCCTATCGTCCTATAAGTCTCCTTATACACACTTTCCACTACTCTGGAAATATTCTGACATATATTATTTATAAGTCTTCTTCCTTCATTTTCTAAGGTTTTCGAAAAAATTCTGTTAAAACAAATAATCCTCCCAAATCATCAGTTTGGCTTCTGCCGTAAGCATTCTACTGTCCAGCAAGTGTTTCGCGTCGTAGACTACATTTCCTCTTCCCTTGAGCGCAAAGAGTACTGCCAAGGTGCTTTTTTTTTTTTTTTTTTTATGTTTCCCAAGCATTGGATAGAGTCTGGCACAGTGGTCTCCTGTTTAAATTAAAATCCATACTTCCTAGTAACACTTACCTTATCCTTAAGTCAAGGTTTAAGTTAATTTCCAACTGCGGAAGAAAGACTTCCCTGAAATTGTGAAAATTAACAATATTCCTTTGCCACATTCAAATTCCGTGCGTTACCTTGGGTTCTATCTTGACTCACGACTATCATGGGGAGAACATACTAAAACTAAAAGACAAGAATTCAATCGGCGACATGGACTTCTATACAGACTCATGAATAAGAAGTCCAATCTTACGATAGAGAACAAACTGACGCTCTACAAAACCTTATTACGACCAATCTGGACTTACGGAGTAGAAATCTGGGGTGCCGCCAAGCCTTCTAACATCCAAAGAATCCAGTCCTTTCAATCCAAAACGCTGAGAATAATTGAAAATGGTCCCTATTATATATCCAATTCATCCCTTCACCACGATCTTAATATCCTTTTTGTACAAGACTTCATTTCTTCCCGCCTCACCCTTTTCCACAGTAAACTTCCATACCATCCTAATCCACTAGCACAGACCATGTCTTCCAACTCCATCCCCTACAACCCTCCCCGTCGACTCAGACGAAGATGGCCCCTTGATCTCCTGGAGACATAATCTGTAAATAATTTGAGAGTGGTGTCATTGGTCACCTTCTCTACTCATGTGATTGACATTGAAAGTCATTTTTTTTAAATTCATTGTGGTGATCAAATTACAAAATGTTTTAATTTAACA
>KZ808246.1:117920-129615 GCA_000696205.2 Oncopeltus fasciatus
ATTATTAGATGATTTTAGTTGGGGTTCGGTCAAGGTAGATCAAAAAAAAAAAATACATATTTTAAAAAGTGTATTTTTTAAAAAGATTATCTGCCAACGTTTCGGCTTATATTGTAAGCCATCTTCAGGGCTGTAGAAATATAATGTCATGATAACACAATAATAATTTACAATATTATAATACAGAATTACCATAATGTAATGTGATATCAAAAGTATGAATGTAGAAATTTATGTAAGAGAATTTAACAACATGCAAACAACAACCTATTAAAAAAAAATTATTGAAAAAATTAAAACAGTAATTGACCACACCTGCCTACCATGAAGACGAGAGAGGACGTCCTGTCCCTAAGTTCACATTCTCATGACTGAGAGGAAAATATAATTTTTTAAGAAAGACATCGTTGGTGGTAAAGGAGGGGGGGGAGAAGAGGCGGAAGGTACAAAGGGAGAGCGGCTTGTTTCAATAGTGGGCAATAGAAAGGACAAAGGAAAAAAGGAAGGGTTTTATTGGGAATAAGTAACTTTGAAACTGGGAAAAATGTTTGACAGGTTTATTTTGAAAGTGGGCTAATGGTTTTTAGAATGTTGAAAATGTTTAAATAAGTTGAAGAAATTTGATCTATGTCCGTTCTGTCGTTAACTGGATTGTATTGTAAGTTAATGTGAACGGTTTCAGACAAAAGGTGTTTGTGTTCATAGGGTTCAGTGGAAAGAATGGTTATATTCTCGAAGTCAAATGTGTGTTATTCATGAAAAACATGTTTAGTGAGGGGAGTTTTAATTAGTTTTTTCTTTATGTCATTTTTATGCTTATTGATTCTACGGGAAATAGGGTTTTTTGTTTGTCCAATGTAAGAACCATGGCAATTAGGTGTGGAACAAGGAATTTTGTAGACGACATTAGTTTTGTTAGGAAGGGGGGTGAGGCAAGCTTAAGGTTAGGGAAAGTTTTCCTGAGAGATTTCTTAATATTTTCAGAAAGTTTTGGAATATAAGGAAGAGGACGGAAAATGAGTTCGTTATTTTGGGGGAGGGGGATAGTTGAAGAAGTGGAAATAAAAAATTATTTTACAAGTTTTTTAATGGTGTGAGTAGGAAAACCATTGGAAAGGAGGATGTCAGTTACACGTTTAATATTTTGCTGTGGAATATCTTGTCAGAGAGTGTGAATGATCTGTAGATGAGGTTTGTGGACACATTAATTTTTTGATGGTGAGGGTGAAATGAGTTGAAGTGGAGGAGACGACCTGAGTACGTGTGCTTTGTATACCAGTCAGTGGAGACAGAATTGGTGTTACGGATAATAAGGGTGTCAAGGAAGGAGAGTTGATTATCAGATCCCATTTCAATGGTAAATTTTAGACGAGGGTGGTATGAGTTAAATGCAGTAAGGATCTGGGGGATTTTTTCTGGATTGAGAATGAGGAAGAGGTGGTCAACATATTTTTTAAGCAAGAAAATGTCTTTGTGAAAGGGTGGAAGGATAGAGTCTAGGAGTTCGTTAAGGATGATGTTTGAAATGTCGGGAGCAAGGTTGTTTCCCATAGCCAGACCGTTAATCTGGTTATAGTATTTACCTTGGTCTTTTTAACAGTCTGGCTATGGGAAATAACATTGCTAATTGGCTAATATAATTCTAATATATATTATGTCCGGAGTCGCAACCGAATACTAAAGTAACGGTGAGTCACTAGGGTGAATATAGACCTGTGATTCGTGACTAAGTGAGCGGAACAGTACAGCACATCTGGGCGTCATTAATGCTCTCGTATTCAGACATAATCAANATTGGCTCGGGTATTTTAATAACCCTAGGTAATTTTTTTTATGATAGAAAGTTTATTAATTTTTAAAAAAAAGTTTAAAATACCCACAAATAGAACAAATCAATGTTATACTTCTGGGGAAGCAAGAATATAAAAAAATATATTTATAAGGATAAATTATATTTTGGCAGAATTCAGTAAGACCGAAATTTTAAACGTTGGTGATTGTGAAAAGGATTTGCTCTGCTATATGTAATCTAGAGTGTTATACCTCAGCTGTAAGCTTTAATGGATTAAGTTTAGCGATATTGCATAAATCTATTCCAACCTATTCACAACATAATTCTCTTTTTGGTCTTGTTGTTTGCAGCAAATTCAGACAGATTAGTAGAAACATTTTCTCCAAACCGACCTACAAGACACCAAAAATGGTGGTCTAAAATTTACTCATACATAATTATATACAAAGTAAGGTTTTTATTGAGGAAAATCGGACAAAATGATTCGGAGATAAATAGAAAATTCAAGTGCATATCATGTAAGCACCTGAGAGATTTAAGGAGATAAATAGCAAAATGTAATATTTGGTTTTGGGTAACGAAACTCGACACAAATGTATGTATTAATAAAAGACATACTTAAGGAATTAAACAAAAAAATAAAACAAATACAAGTAGGGGTTTACCTGAACCGTAAGTATTAACCTTACGATCCAGAAGCAGCAATTAATTGATTTTCTCAATGAAACTTGGCAGATCGCTTTTAAATGTAAATTTAAATATTAAGTTATTTACTAAGTCAAATCGGCCAAATAGGTCTTGGGGATTACTTCAATTAGAATAATTAAGCATAACACGGATATGTATATTTATAAAAAAATTTTTTAGAAGTTACTTATAAAAATTGAACAATTATGTAGGATTACCTGAAATGTCAAGTGGGATTACAAAAAGTTTTTTGATGAAGTAGGGATAATATTCAGTTATGAAACTCAACATAGATATAAAATAAATAAATCTACATAGAAAAAAAAATTTCAGGAGTTACTTCAAAATTTAGAACTTATGAGTGGGAGATTTACCTTTACTGTAAATTTAAATTCTATGGCCTACAATATACAATTAGTTATTTTTCATTATTAAATTTTTACCTCTTTTAAATAGAAACGGACGAGCTGAATTCGTTATAGAAGTGGGGGATAACCTGATTTATCAAGAGTGAGTACAGAAAGTACAACAAAGAATGAGTACAAAACGTGTTTTCGATGTAAACAGCGTAATATTTGGTTTCGATTACCAAATCTCTACAAATGACTACAAATCTCTACAAATGAATAATCACTGACAAAATAAATAAATAGTTTTTTTGTTATAATTAAATTCGTCATATGGTTTTAAATGTAAAATTAAAGGGTGAGTATTGATCGAAATTGAACGAATAGCATTTGAGATTACCAAACTGTCAAGTGGAAGTAATAAATATTCATAAATATTATCAGTGGGCGTTATATTTAGTTTAAGCAATGAACTTGAACCAAGATTTGTTTTTTTCATAAAATTATATTCAATAAGTGTAAGGAGTTACATGAGAAGGAAAGATCATATACAAATATTCTAAGGAATTAGCTAAGTTTACACAGCTCCTGTGTGTCGGGCATTTACTCCTGATTGTTGATATTTTCAGTTTATCTTTCTTGGGCTATTGTTGTCAATAACCTTAAACTATCTTACCTCCAGCTATATAATTTTTAACGTAATACGGGAGATATTTATCTCTTTAAGTTTTAAATTAATGTTAATATTAGGGTAAAATAAAGTGAAATTTCTCTATAGCGGACGGCGGTAGGGGACGCTACGCTGTCCGTCGTAGAAAGGTGTCTGCAAGAAGACAAAATACAAAATAAACATATTTTCAATGAAAAAATAAATGCACCCTACAGAATGTTAGCAATCAGCTTCACTATATGATCGCATAATATGCAATTATCACAAATTAGATAATAGTTACATTTTTAAAAAGTCCTTAATTGTGGATTTCTTTTAAATTTTAGATTGAGTCAATTATTTTTCGTGGTATAAATTCAATTCATTTATCATTAGGCAGCTTTTTTTCTTTGTTTTTGTAGAATTGTGAACAAGGATCAATTCTCTTAAAGCCTTAGAATAGCTTTCCATACAATGGTCTGAAATAATTATTAAATAATGCATTGTTCTAATGAATAACACATGGCCGTTTCAGAATATGTATGTATGAAACTACAGATGTTTGATAAATACGGAAATGCGCCAGAATTCAAAACACCTAATTTATTATTCTGGAGCAAAACTAACATAATCCAATTGGTCTACATTCATTAGAGAACCAGCCCTTTTAAAACAATTCATTATAGTGCTAGAAATAAATCCAGCCCAGGTATTCTGAATCCTTCTAATAGTTTTGAGCACATCAACGTCCGTAACTAATTCTGAAGTTGTTTTCTTTATTTCGATCTCGAAATTCAGGTGTACATCTGATTTTGTATTGTATAAGAATAACATAATATTTTTCTCTGTGTTTTCATCCTTCGATCAAAATCGATTTTATTTATTAAAAAAATTATGCATATGGCATAATTTTGAGTTATAAAAAAATAATGAGCCAAAGTTTAAGTAAAATATCGGCAAATTGGTCTTCCGCTCCTCAATTCTTGATTTCTAATAGGCCTGCAAATTAACAAAGCTAACCAAAATACCTCCTTTTTATGTAAAATATTGCATTGTTTCTAACCAATTAACACTTGATATCTTCATATTCAAGTCTTGCGAGAGGAATTTTCAGATAAAACAGCTCTATTGAGTGCACTTAACCGAACTGAACTCAGATATTGTACTCTCATTGTTTTCTGCTCATGTGCGTGTGACGCACTCATTGTTCACGGCGATCATGTGCGAATTTCAAATCGCCGAATTAGTTAGTTTTGAAAGAATTCCGAAGGAATGTAGCTATTGAGGGAATTTGTTGGGGTTCGGTGAGGGTTTTTCGGTGAATCGCACCATTGCGTCCTAGCTCTCCTCTTCTCTGACCACCGCCAAATTCCACCAACACCTATGACAACCTTCCATCATTATTTTGAGATTTATTTTAAGCTTGAGGAAGAATAGAGTGGGCGTGGGTCAGAAATCGGTTTTATGTGTCTTTCAATACCCTTGGGTTAGGCCAATTTTAATGAATCTGATTTCTGAAAGTTAATATATGTACCTACAAATTCAACTAGGTTATCAATAATTGTTGAAGTCATTCAACATTTATTTGTATTTTTATCCTGAAATTATCTTCCTTTTATTATTTTTATTTTAAATATGAAAAATTTAATATTATTTTAAATTCATACATTTTAGTTCCATAAATCTTTTTTTTAATTATGATTATAATTGTAAATAATAAGTTCTGAGTTTTATTTTGATTTTTGATGTTTTGATTTCTTATTGAACTAATATAACTATTTATTATAACTAATAACAAGGAGAGAGAGAGGTAGGTCACACGGGGGAGAGAAGGAATTCGTTGTTGTTCAAATACTCCTAAGTCAGTCAGTTAAGCTTTGTCCCTTGACGTGATAGCACAGTGAGTTAAGCTTTGTCCCTTGACGTGATAGCACCGTACTGTTCTAGTGATTCTCGCTATTTCCCAATCGGAGACATTTCAAGTTGATTGAACATTTTATTTTCCTGAAATAGCGACATTTGATTATTTAATTATTTGAATCATTGATTATTATTATTAAGGAAGGTGCTAATCAATACCACACTAGTAATCCAACAACTAGTGCACTGCCAACATCTCACCGAAGCTGTACTTTGGCCGACGCTGCCTGCACACCTGTCTTTGACTGCCGGCCGGCCTCATCAGTTCAACCAGACGACGTTTTCTTCCTCACCCGGATTCGATGCAGTTTGTGATTTTCAACAATATTATATTCCTTGAGCTCACAATCAGGTCAGACCTAGTATTATTTATTCCTTCTCTCTCTCCTTCGTACGACAAAGAATCTTCTAAATAGTTGCAGTCAAAGTAAAAATTAGGATTTCACACAATTTTTACAAACTATTTATGTTTATTATTTATTAATTAATTATTTAATTTATTATTTCTAATTAAGTTCATTTCTTTTGTAATTCCCTTGAATACGATATTTTTCTATTTGTTAAACTAATGCCAATAAACCATTTTCATTGTAAACCTATAAATTCTGTACTTTTCATTTCATGAAACATCAACATTTTTCTTGCTTCCCTTTTTTATTACAATTGCAAATAATTTATAAACATTTCATTTATGCTATGACAATATTATTTTGGTGCTAATTCAGAAGTCACAATCAATATTGGCAAACTCATTATTGCATACACTACTGCAACCAGACCCGGCATTTTATTTAGTGTATGAGGATTTCTACCCCTCAGCCTCCGCACGCCACAATAATAGTTACTTCATTCGAATTGTTAAGACTTTATTTTCTTCAGTTACAGTAGATAAATACCATCAAAATCTCCATGTACAGAACAATTGTCAATGGCCAGTCTACATTTCTCAAAAATACACTGTTCTGTTTTCCCCGAATTTTCCTATATATTCTTTCTTGAACTATTCAGTAAAAGTAGATTATTACCAAAAAGAGCCTCATTATTCGCATACCATTTTTGATACATAATATACTTAAGTTAATTTCAGAAAAAGTTATTCAGTAAACTATACACAAATTCTGCTTAGGCATCACGCCCTTTCATCATTTCAATTGCATATGACAGAAATAACATGATATCCACCACTGGATTATATGTTTCGTCGGAATCTGGTCAATAATTTCGTTCCAATTCCCATGCAAATAATAAATACTTGTCTTTCTTAGAAAATGTTAGTGGCTGCTCTTGTTTTTCTTATTGTCGTATATTCTCAATTCATGCTAGTTCACGATCTGTTTATATCTAAAGATTGTTTTTCACCAAGATTTGAATGTCAGCATTACAAATATATGGTTATATGACAAGGTAAGAACCTGTATTAATTTCAACACGTTTCAGAGTTTTTTTTTTGTTTTTTTTTATGTTTTCTTTTCTTTAATTTTACTTTCTGAATCAGTATTTGATGCATTTTCTTTGGAATTTCCTTACAAGGTATTCTTCTTTCTGTGGAAATATGGCTTGTCATTTCTACTTTAACCTGACATCGTGATTTTAACATTTAGTAATTCCTTACCTTTGCCACAAAGCACTAACCAAGAGCCTATCAGGACATCTCTGAAGAGGCGGAAATGGGGAAGGCTGGTCCACATGAGTACCGAAGACCTATCGGGGAAAAGTCTTGAGTGGAATCCCTCAAGGGAAGAGACCGTCCGAGAGATATGGAGAAGAATCTGCGACAATCTGAGACAAATACGAGCTGCTGGAAAGTCCTGGTATGAGGTACAGGTCCTGGGATTAACAGCGATTCTGAGCTTAACTTCTCTGAGCCCTATATTCCACTTGGGTAATAACACGAAGTAGGTAAAGTGACATTAAAATTGCACACAATTATCAAGGATTAATAATTTCTTTGAGAATAAATTATCCATAGCTAATGTCGCCTACAAAGATGGTAACCATCTTTACAATCCTATGTATATTCATGATATTCTTGTTATTAACTAACAACTTAAAAGTTGTTAATTAAAAAAAGAAGTCCCGGAATAAATTCTATAAATGCCACAATGTCAATAATATTAATTTAAGATAAAATGTTTCAAATAAAAATATTAGTGACTAGAGTCATGATCATATTTTTTTTTTTAAATTAGTATTACATTACATATATTGGTGAGACCGGAAGAATTTGTAATTTTTAGTCATTAACCTGAATGGTCAATGGAGCTTAATTCACCGAATTGTTTCCCTGGTAGTTCTTATTTTCCTGTAAGGTTTTGTGTGTGTGTGTTTTAACCTCTCTTTAAACCACTAATGGTCATGGAGGAAGGGGCTATCTACAGGTTACCACCCCATTCTAAACATCCATGGCTCAAGAAAAGCTTTTATTTATAGATAAATAAAGCTTGTCCTGGGCGGGGTTTGAACCCGCAGCATCAGGATTGCGAGACCTGAACGGATCCCCTGAGCAATCCTGGCACCCCATCCCGTATGTAGGGTATACGGACATTACCATCCAGATTCATTTCAGGCCAGCGACAACTCTTCGTTTCATAGCCCACCAAAAAAATAAGTCTATAATGCTGTTAAGTTGAGAGCTGGAATAGAATGACACGCGGCGTGGATCCCCTAAAATTAGCTAAAGCAAATAGACGAATATGATTAATGATTTCATCAAAATACACTTTGACGATTTAATAAGGAAATATAATGCTGTGAATGAAGCCAACAGGTCACACTATAAAACACTAGATCCCTCTGAATATTTATTGAATGAAGCTTTTCACCTGTAGATCCAATCACATTACAATACTTCGTAATTGAATGGAATGATCTAAGGTCATAACTGACAACTTAAAGGAAAATGCGAAATTTAAAATCTGTATGAATGAGAATTAACAAAGCATAATAGGGTGAAATAATCAATAAAGAAAAATAATTAATAAATTATAGTTAGTTAGTAAATTCCTTTTATGGATAAATGAATATTGAACAAAATGTTGAAATTTATTGTTAAATGTTCTATAAACTATACATATATATATTTAAAATGTTTGTGATGAATAATGAGCATCATCGAATAAAATTATGGGGATAACATTTGTCACAGTGATGCGTAAGAAGTTGCGTAAGTAAATATTTTTCCTACGGCAGAAGGCTGGAATGGAAAGAAATTATTAATATACTGATGTTAAAAAACGAAAACTGGTAAAAATAATTTTCTTAAGTACTTTTCTTAATAGCTCATTTATCTCAATTATTTCCTGAGCTAATTTATAATTTGTTGATCTGTGCATTGTTTACCCAACTAATTGAACTCACTCTGTATTCCGCCCAAGTAGGTGCCCAAGTAACTCCGTCATAGTGTTTCAAGCACCTTTTTTTCTATCATACCTTCCATTATCCGTCTTCATTGGTTTCTGCAAACCATCTTCTGTTGGCGAGCGCTTTCGGACATTCTCCATCCTCGTGGCCGAATACATGTGTTCACTGTCTCTGTCTGTATTCAACTGCAACTGCAAATCTAAATGGTTATTATAACTACCAATGAATAAAGAACTATCATACATTCTGTAATCCGGCTTCATTGGTTCATGCAAACCATCTTCTGTTGGCAAGCGCTTTCGGAAATGATGGCAGTTGAATACAGACAACGACAGTGAACACATGTATTCGGCCACGAGGATGGACAATGTCCGAAAGCGCTCGCCAACAGAAGATGGTTTACAGAAACCAATGAAGACGGATAATTGAAGGTATGATAGTTCTATATTCATTGGTAGTCATTATAACCCTTTAGATTATTTACCTTTTTTTCCCTGGTCCGAGAAGCGGGAGAAGACTGGACAGACAGTCAAGGGATTGAATAGGAGAATGAGAAACTTCGGTCTCTTAGTAGACAGGCTCTAGTACCGCACGGTTACCTCATTGAGGCTTCTGGAAGGGTTTTTGAGATGCTCATGGAATACCAAGAAGGCTTTTTGAGAATTGGGATATCCTTGAAGGTTTTTTTTTTTTTTTTTTTTTTTTTTTTCCAAAACGCTCCTAGACTTCCCATATATTACTAAGAACAATTTTCATTATATGAATAATAATCTGATTTTTCCAATTTAAATTCAATTTAATATTATTGAAAAAGGTAATTCGTTTCTGTTTTAAATTGGGTTTTATAGAGGTAGTTCCTTAGTTCTATAATTGGATCCGATGCAGTGAGATTACTAAAATCCAAAAGGATAATATTATCCTATTTTATACAATAACTGCAAGGGAATAGAATAAAAAATCTGACTACCTCAGTCGAGACAGGTTCGTTTCCCGGCTGAGTTAGTAAGATTTTTTTATTCTATTCCCTTGAATTTATTGTAAAAAATTAATGTGAGATTAAATACCACAACTAATACAGTATCTTTCCTATTTTAGTTTTATTTGGATTAAAATATTCCTTTCAAAATGAGAAATATTAGTACATTATAAATGGATTATTATAAATTCTGTTAAAAATGGGGTTTAATTTTTACCCGTACATATTATTTTGTATCAATTTACTATGTAAGTGAATAGACGATATTAAATATTGAAAAGCTCAAATTGAAATTCTCTTTTAAATGGTATGGTGCTATTAATAAAAATATATATATTCTTAAAAAGTTTCTTATAGTATACTTTATCTATGAAAAAAAATAAATAAAATAAACGCCCAGTATATTTTATTGTGAGACAATCTGGGGTGTCTGAGAAGGCTCACGGCATGACGAGTGAACGATTGTCACTATTATCCAATATGGCGAGGATCGATCAGCACAATACGTAGATGGACGTGGATATTTTAGAGGGCTAGATGACTAGATTATTTGTTTTTATTCACTAGTCTGAGGAATTGTTTATGTATCTTCGACAGTGACATTGCATGACAGTTAATATGGGTTTTTATTCCTTTTAGGTTCAGGAAATTATCAATTAAAAGAAGTAATATATATTTTTTAAACTAAGTGATTTACATACGTACTTTACCCCATGGTTTCGGTCAAGGTGTAAAGTATATACGCCAAAAGGAATTAATTGAATATTTTTGTATATTGGTGCCAACGTTTCGGCTTATGATATGAGCCATCATCAGGGCAGAAAATATATAATAACTGCAAGACACACAAAAAAGTTTCAAACAGAAGGGATTGAAACTAAAAAAAGATTATTTCTTCTCAACATGACCGAAACCCTGACGCATTTTTAGTAGATTCTTGACGGCCGATTGATGTCAGTAATAAGTAATCTTCTCTTAGAAGAAAAGTAGTTAAACCTCTGTGAAACTGGAACTTCGCGTTTATTTTTTATCCCCTGACATGCTTACCTCTGCATTGCTTGGGCCCTAATTCTACCTTGGCTTAATGTTCTCCCTTGAGGTCTCTAGTCCCCCAAGAATGTTAAGTGGTTCGCTATAACTTTATTTTATTTTATTTTATTTGTTTCAACCCCCTCCCCACTCCCAGTAATTACTATAGGTCATTGTGGGAGGGGCTATCTATAGGTAGCCACCCTATTCTACACATTCAGGCCTTAATTTAAGTACGGAACTGATCCCTTCGATCCTCCAGGAGATACGGTAATCTCATGTTTTCCAGTTTGCCCTCTTGAACTACTGCGGCTAGAGACAAAGAGACTTTAGTCCGTGAATCTTCACCAGTTAATCCCCAATTTCCCTCGGCAAATTTTTCATGGCTTCCAGAAGACCAGAAGCTAAATCTTCCTGTCCGAAGATGTCGGTTGCGGACACCCCTGGAATATCGGCTATCTGAAGATCCCCGTTTCCAGGTTGTCCTTCTCTTCTCTTGTCGACAGAGGTTTCGAAGCCGAGGACAGGATTTCCTTGCCGGTTCCCAGTACCACCGCCGACTACTACAGTTTTTTGTCCGCTCCCCCCGGAGAGAGGAAGTCTGGCCTGCGGTCAGGGAGCCCTTTTTCCTCCCCGAAGACCGGGGTAGAGCCGGCAGCCGTAACTATCTCCTCGCTGGCCTATTACTGGTCCAGGACTGTTAGGTGGCTGTGCTCTTTGTCTGTACGACAGCCCACCTGATAGAGGCCTCAGACCCCGGTAATTTGGATTCGTCCCTTTATGCTAATTACCTTCACGATTTATAATAGTCACGTCACTGTCTACTTCCAGACTTCCAGTGAACTTCTAAAGGACTCCCTTTGTTTGTGGAACTTGATACTTTCCTGTACTCCTCTAGATATCCTCTTCACTAGTTGACATTTATTTCGTATATA
>KZ808246.1:133654-145346 GCA_000696205.2 Oncopeltus fasciatus
ATATATGTATAATATTTCCCAAATTTTTCATTTGAGCTTCCTTCAGTAAACCATGTAATGAAATCAGTCGAAGGGGAGGGGTTTTAGATAAGGATAAAATGAAAAATCGTTAATATCTCCTTTTTGATTGAGTTACGAAACTATTTATACAATACAACAGAAGTAAAATATTCTAATGAAAAACCTATATCAAGAAAGGTAATTAAATCAATTTTTAAAATGAGTGGGCCAGCCTTTCTTTTAAAGATATAGACCTTTTTAATTTTGAAAAATGACATATTCATTATTCATTTATGTCATTTGAAAAGTGAAAGCATAGAGGAAGATGAAACTGAATAGTCATTGATATCATAATTTTTTTAATAACATAATAGGTGTAAAAGTAATTTTTTAACAAGTGTGTTCTATATTGATAAGAAAACAGCTGTATACTAAAAAACATATATAAAATAGAGTTACATAGTAGTACGAAGCGGCTGCTCAAACCATTCCTCTCTTGGACGGCCTCAGCCCACGGTTCTATTATTGTCCTTATTTATGTCAATGTTTAATGAAACCCGAGAAAATTGCTTAGTTTCTTTGCTTCTGCACAACAGACTTTTGTTGCCTGACAGTCAACTGTCACTGTTAGGTGTCCATAACTAATTGCCTCATTAAGAACGAAAATAAAGGTTGAGTTTGTTATTGAGCTAAATTTGATCAATAGAAATAAGGGTTAACATGATTCCGAAAATTCAAATATAAATATTCATTAAATAATATGAATGATGATGTGGAAACACTCCAAGATATCACTAGATATCACAACCCCCATAATACCTCAAAATAAAATGTTTCTCGCTATTAAAATAATTGTTAGCCTAAGAATAATGAAAAAAGAAAAGAAAGAGTACAAATTATAGCACGATGTTTAAAACATAAATGTTTCTGTTTACTAAAGTCCTACCTCTGGCATACCATTTTCAATAATTTGGAATTCTAAATTTCACTGAAATTTCACATTAGCAAGTAGGTGGTGTGCCCCCTAATCAGCCCAAGGCAGGTAGTAATTATAGAATATTTGAGCTAATATTTTTTTTTCCTGTTTCAAAATGCACTAATGGATAATGACCAATAAAACTAAACCCAATTTAATTAGAACAAAAAGGCATGCTAATAGAAGTATGAATTAAATTAGCTGTAATATTTTTCAGTAGTAAAAACTGAAAAATTTTTATAATTAAATTCAAATAAAAAGCTATCACAAATGAAAATTTATTTTGCCACACCCAAAACTATTTATACTCAAGAATTACAGGTCTTAGTGCCTGAAAAACTTGCAAATGAAGACTTAAAGATAGTAATAAGTATCTATAAATTAGTGAATGGTAAACTAGGCTCTGAAAACATATACCTTCCCATAATGAAACTCTTGAATTTAATATATGTAAAGAGCCATAAACATATATGAAATATCAGTGTATGAGTTATTCTCTGTAAATGAGTATTAAGTAGTTCAGTTGTAATTGAGAAGGAAAGTGAAATGTGAAGGAATATTGAATAAGAAAATATTAGAAAATGTAAAATTTAAGGAAAACAAAGCAAAATGGCTAAACAATAATAATAAATACCTTTAATAAAATAAATATTAACTTTGAAAATGTGAAAGGCCAAAATGTTAAAAAGTGTGATTTAATTATGAGTATTTTTAATAAAAATTTAGTTGTTGAAGGAAAATTAATGACAATTATTTCAAAATTTATAAAACTGGAAATGAGGGGAACCATTTGAAGTTGAAGCTGAAAAGGAGAATTGTGGATACACCTGCTTGAAGAGCACTCATTGAAGTTTAAAAGAATTTAAACTTCCAAAATGTAAATAGTTTAGTAGATTATTTGGTGGCTCATTGTTTCAGTATGGTTTAGTTTCTTCTCTTTCACCAACATGACCAACAGTTTTATAGCTAAGTGAGCCATGGATAATACTGATACGGATTATCAACTAATAAAAAATATACAGAAAATATTTCATGGATAATGCATGTACAAAGACCTTAGACCAAAGTACAACTATTTCTTTTAGTTCCTTTTTACTAGATGATTACCTTTGCTTACTTATTTATTTCCACAGTCCATTGGTAGAGGGCTCCAATATCTTGGAGTACTCAGTGATAGTACTTAACTGAACTCCAAATGCCAGGCAAACCCAATTTAAGCACCACCTTTAAAAAAATCACAAGTCCAGATGTTTTAAAAGCTTTTTTTTTTTAGGAAAGCAAATTTTATATTGAGATATTGTTTATAGTAGAAAGAAAGTTAAGAAATATCTCCCAAGCAGAAGAAACCGCAACTATAACCAGAAAAACCTTTAAAACTTAATCTGTTACAGGTCATGCATCATCACCCCTGCCTAGAACTGTGGTTGACACCAGAGATGCCATACCAACTGAAATTACTTAGTATATCAGGAGGCATATCATCTAATATAATACAGGAGTCATGTATTATTTCAAAATTTTATACAAACATGCTCAATTTCAAACAAATGATTCATTAAATTCATTGTTATTACTAGTGTTCTGACAAAAGTGTATAGAGCATATTAGGCTTAAAATGAAATTTTCTAACATTAATTTCCTATAAAATTTTTTTAATAATATAATTAAGAATCTTACTAGGAAGACTGTAAGACCTTTTTCCTACCTCTATACTGTAAGTATATTTCTCCTCATGGTTGGTCCAAAAACAGCCTTACCTTTTAACATCATTGTCCTTTCCGAAGATCAAATTAGTCGTTTACTCTTATTTGAGTTCATCTATAATAGAACATGATAAATCAGCATAATTTACACAGCTTCTGCATGATGCGCTTTTACATCCCAAGAACTCGGGTTTATAGCCATGTTATATCCATAATGAGCAATGAACTCATTTTGTGTTTTAATTTTTTACTATTTTTTAAAATAATAATAATAATAGCAATATCTATTGTACATGATATAAGTGTATAAAACAATTTAACCATGTTTTTATTTTAAATTGTGAGGAAAGGAAGAATTAAAAACTAATTTGTAACCAAAAAAGGTTTTATTTTAGCCAACATTTTGGCATAATTTCAGTCCTTCATCAGGACATGAATACGAATATGAAAAAACTTCCGAACTTATATGTATACAAAAATATATAAACATGTCTATGCGTCATAATTTAACACATGAATAAATAAATGAAAATATGTAACTGTGTGTAATATTAACTATGTGTAATTCTCTCAAACATGTTCAGTATTCATGCATTTTAGTTACAATTTTTTTTTTTTTTTAATTCTTCAGCTAAACCTGCTCATAAGTCGATCTCAGAGAGGGGAGACCTCTGCCTCTAAAACCCCCCTGCCAATATTCTTTGTGGACCTAGAGCCAACGTCCAACATGCAAGAGATCTACAGCTTGACCTCGCTTTGCCACTGTAGAGTAAGAGTCAAGAAGCCTCACCCTCATCGAGAAATAGTACAATGCCACAAGTGTCAGCAGTATAGTCATAGAAAAGCCAACTGTGAATACTCTCCAAGGTGTGTCAAATGTGGAGGCACTCACATCAGTACTCCTAACGTTATCCTTGACCCCTATTCCAAAATAATTGCCTCCCTCCCTCATTAATGGTCCAGTTGACTGGATCTTGTTTAGAACTCTCATAGAAGAATCTCTTGACCTCCTAATGGTCTGAAGACCTCTGACGATCTAGATGATGCTGTACACTCCTTTACTGTAAACTTCCAACAATGCATATGTATGGCAATCTCAAACCAAAAATTTACCAAATACTCTTCTGAGTCCCAAAAGCCCCTCCCAGATTCGTTTAAAAAGCTCATCATAGCGAAACGCCGTTCCAAATATAGACACCCCACAGATTGCAAAGACTTTAATCGTTTTTCCAGGACCATAAAGCAAAAATTAGGTGCATTACGAAATGAGGCTTTTAATGTCCATCTGTCTACCCTCTCAGCAGGAGACAAATTCCTCTGGATTGCTACTCGCAGAATGCTTAAGAGCCATGAAGCTTCTACCCCCTTGCACCGAGGAGATGGTTCCTGGGCTTCTTCTGACAAAGATAAGGCCAAAATGTTTGCCCAGCACCTCAAGCAAACATTTACTCCTTAGAATTCCCTTAGAATTGTCTAATGCCATGGAGATTGAGGAGTTTCTGGACACGCCATTACCTATGTCTTTACTACTCAAGGCAGTAATACCTCCCGAGGTCAAGTACATAATCTCTCGTCTGCCTAAGCCCAAATCACCCAGGTATGATTTAATCACCAGCAAAATTCTCCGTAATTTTCCCAAGAAGGCTATTATATTCCTTATCTACATCTATAATTGTACACACCAAACTACACACTTCCCACTCATTTTGAAATATTCTGACGTTTATTATTTATAAGTCTTCTTCCTTCATTTTCTAAGGTTTTCGAAAAAATTTTGTTAAAACAAATAATCCTCCCAAATCATCAGTTTGGCTTCTGACGTAAGCTTTCTACTGTCCAGCAAGTGTTTCCCATCCTAAACTACATTTCCTTTTCCCTTCAGCGGAAAGAGTACTTCCCAGGAGCTTTTTTGGATGATTCTCAAGCATTTGATAGAGTCTGTCACAGTGGTCTTCTGTTTAAACTGAAATCCATACTTCCTAGTAACACTTACCTAATCCTTAAGTCTTACTTATCCAACCGTTTCTTAAGGGTTCAGCAAGAATTAGATTACTCCGGTTTCTACCAAGTGGAAGCAGGAGTTCCCCGATCCTAAAACTGCTTCTAAAAACCTACAAGATCATCTTGATAGCATTCAGAAATGGTGTGACAAATAGAGAATAACAATTAATGAAGCGAAATGCGTTTAAGTTAATTTCCAATTATAAAAGAAAACTTTCCTAAAATTGTGATATTTAACAATATTTCTTTACCACTCTAAAATCCCGTCGTTACGTGGGGTGAACATATTAAAATTTAGAGACAAGAACTCAATCGACAACAAGGACTCCTGAATAGGAATTCCAATCTTACAATAATTCTGCTAGTAAGACCAAATTCTGATAATCCCTCCTCATAAAACTCAATGTTCAACTAATTTATTTCCTAATTTAAATTGTTTTATTATATGTACTTAACATTAATATAAAACAATGTGAGGTTATCATGAAAGCATTTCTTTTCTTAAAATACCACTATAATAAAACATCATCTAAACTATTAGTTTTTAACATTCATTTGTATATCTAAGAGATTTTTAATGTTAATAGTCGTTCCCTATTTAACCATTTAAATATGCAGTGCACAATTAAAAAGGAGGAAGAAGTCAATTATGGGATAAAGGTTAATTGACAGACTAAATAAATTCATGACCAAATTTATATCACAAAACATTAATACCACATTTATTTTGTAATTTTTTTGCATAGCAAGTATAATATTAATAATTATTAGTGACAACGTAAAATAAATTTTTGTATGTTTCTATAAATATNAAACATAAATGTTTCTGTTTACTAAAGTCCTACCTCTGGCATACCATTTTCAATAATTTGGAATTCTAAATTTCACTGAAATTTCACATTAGCAAGTAGGTGGTGTGCCCCCTAATCAGCCCAAGGCAGGTAGTAATTATAGAATATTTGAGCTAATATTTTTTTTTCCTGTTTCAAAATGCACTAATGGATAATGACCAATAAAACTAAACCCAATTTAATTAGAACAAAAAGGCATGCTAATAGAAGTATGAATTAAATTAGCTGTAATATTTTTCAGTAGTAAAAACTGAAAAATTTTTATAATTAAATTCAAATAAAAAGCTATCACAAATGAAAATTTATTTTGCCACACCCAAAACTATTTATACTCAAGAATTACAGGTCTTAGTGCCTGAAAAACTTGCAAATGAAGACTTAAAGATAGTAATAAGTATCTATAAATTAGTGAATGGTAAACTAGGCTCTGAAAACATATACCTTCCCATAATGAAACTCTTGAATTTAATATATGTAAAGAGCCATAAACATATATGAAATATCAGTGTATGAGTTATTCTCTGTAAATGAGTATTAAGTAGTTCAGTTGTAATTGAGAAGGAAAGTGAAATGTGAAGGAATATTGAATAAGAAAATATTAGAAAATGTAAAATTTAAGGAAAACAAAGCAAAATGGCTAAACAATAATAATAAATACCTTTAATAAAATAAATATTAACTTTGAAAATGTGAAAGGCCAAAATGTTAAAAAGTGTGATTTAATTATGAGTATTTTTAATAAAAATTTAGTTGTTGAAGGAAAATTAATGACAATTATTTCAAAATTTAGAGACTTAATTTTTTTTTTAACAACTTCATGGAGGTACAAATTGTACAAAAGGCAAATTTGAAAGCATGCAAGCTTAACAATTTTCATTTAACAAGCTTTAAAAGGGTAGAATTAAATTCTACATTATCTTTATCACCCTTTGAAACACACAAAACAACTGCCCTAAGGCTACTTGAAGTACTAGATGGACAAATACAAACCTGTAAATGGATAAAATCCATTGATGGTTATTCTTAAGATGGTGATTGAAGAATTATATAATATAAAATAGTATACTACATACAATTTTTATAGAATTAATGATTATTCTTAAGAGGGTGATTCTTCAAATAAAATAAGTTTTCTGGGTGACAGGAGAAAAACTGTATTAGGACTTTTCTCCAATCAAAAAGTTTATTAGTTCCATTATACTATTTTGATATATTGGCTCCCAGTGATGATTGGAAATAGAATTAGTAAGGGAGTAAAAATATGAATTATTACAAACAATGTGTTTTACATAGATTAAAATGTGACTTGAGGAGTGACTGTATCACCAAACTTAAACTCAAAAAAAGCAATGTTACATTACATCCATACCTTTGAATATATTTAGAGTAAATGCACAGGCTCTTCAGGCATCATGTGTTGCACATTAGGGCCAGTTAAACTTGAATAAAAGAGAAGTTTAGAATGAATCAAGAACTGTGTGACCTTGTGAATAAAATATATGTGGCTATCGGGGCACTTAATAATAATAGTATTACGGAGATAATAACTGTTTAAACTAAACAATACCTACATATTTTAAAGAGTCGTTTGATGTTATAGTGCTTTTATATATATACTTCTTATTCAACCATATAGGATCCAGAGGAAGGGCAAACTACTGGTAGCCACACTATTTTTAAGACTCATGGCACTGGACAAGCTTTCATTTATCAACAACTTGTCCAGGGTGCAAACCTGAAGCACCAGGTTTGGGAGTCCTGAATGGGTCTCTTAGACTTATCTGTAGTCTGTATCAAATTGTCTATAAATGATGGTAATATGCAATAGGAGTGCTATGCAAGTACAGTCTCAGCCTTCTTGGCAGGCTTCTGGGAAAAAGAAACAAATCTTGGTCAAAAGAGAAAAAATCTTACAAATTACCATAGTGAAGTTATTAGTGGATGGGAAAGAGATGGGTCACTAAACAGGCAGTGATCTTGAAATCTCTGCTAGTACATAAAAGGACATGTTAGATTCTCCCTCCCGGGGCAACTCTATAGTAGAAAAAAGTGTTATTAGAAGACAACATTCTGACGATAGAAGATGACTATCACATTCACTTCTACAGTGCTCAAGCCTAAGGATAAAAGATTATGCTTAGTGGGGACAAGGTATTTAGAAGAAGCTTCAGAGAGGGCAGGAATATCAATTTTCCTTAAATGATTTTTACCTAGGAGTTTAACTTGGCCTACTTGTATGAAAGTATTTGTAGATGAGAATAAATTTCATATTGTAAATAAGTGGATACTCTCTTGAAGCATCTTATGAATATTTTCCTATGTATAATCAAAAATAAAACCCTTCCAGATTGTGGGTTGACCACTATTCTTCAAAACCTAACTTTGTGAAGTTTTCAATCGGTAAAATATAGCTTTAAGCAAAATGTAATTAGCTTGCTGCTTTGAAAACATAGCCTAAAAAGAAAAATTAACCTTATCAATATATTGCCTGTGATTTTTACCAATTTGGTTGTTGTTGATATATTAAGAAATAATGCAGTCCTAGTTATTTTTTTATAACCAATATTTTATTATCCAGAAAATAATTTTCTCCTGTAAGATATACTAATAAATATTACAATGAACTGAAACATTTATTGATTAAAAAACATTTTAGATTATTTTTCTTCAATATAGAAATTTGAGATCAATAATTTTTAAATAAGTTATTAATTTCATATTTAAATAAATCATGTACATTACCTGTTATTATTATTAGTATTTTATGAAATTTACAGCAGTTTCTTCAAACTACAAGTTGGCTCTTTCTTTTTTTATGCATTCCCAGTACTGAAAAATAATAGATTTATTAGTTTTAAACTAAATAGTTTAACTATATGAATATGTTAAGGGCTCTGCTACAACATAAAAAATTTCATAAAAATTAAACTTTAAAAATGACATAATAAATCAATAAAAAATCAATAATAAATCTTGATCTATTTATAATATAAGTTATGCTGTATATATTGTGTTATGCAGGTGATTTGTTTGTTACAAATGAATGATGTTATATTATGTCATATAAGTGATATTGTGTATGTCGTGTTATATATTTTACTGAAAAAAATTACTTGTGAACTATGAGTATTAAAAGTAGGGAAATTGTTAGGGTTCAGTCAATGTTGATACTAAAAAAAAACATGTTTTTTTTTTTTTAATCAACCTTGACCAAACCCCAACAAAAATTCTCTACAGATGTCTCGAACATGTTTCAGAGTCCTTGTCACATCTAAGTGTCTCTCGACCACTCCATTTTGAAGATAAGGAAGTTCCGACACAGAAGCCCTACTGACCAAAAGTTACTTCTTAAATTGGGTGCCATCGGTATTTTCAACCTCTCCCTTAAACAAGCCGTCTTCAATAATCAGAGTTCTATTGTGACCAGTTCGTTTCAAAATCATTGAACCTGGTGACATATTCTGCAAGATTGGGCCCTTTGAGCAAGATTATATATATAAACAAAATTCACGATAGAACTGTCATAAGTTCCATATATCCCACTTTGAATTCAATCCGCTTCGCATCTATACTGGTGGCTCTCATTTTTTTTTTTCTGGGTACGGAAATTCGTATATCTGTTTGTAGATAAATTAATTCACATGAAACTTCTCAATTCACTTGATTGAGATTAGTTTAATGGTACAATACAAATTGTTGATAAGATTGGTTAGTGCAATCTATGAATCAGTTATGATATGTATTGATCTTAATAACGGGGTTATAATAGATTTTCTAGTCTACCTATTAACTTAATTCTACCACAGATAGCATTATATCGTAAACAATTTTCATATTTAAGTGATAATACCATCACAGTGATTATAGTTGATAAGGGTCATGAAGAAATCCTAGGAATGTTGTAATATGATGCCCCTTTGAAATAACATAAAGTAGTTACGAGTATGTATTCATCCCATTTCAAGAATTTATGGTACCGAATAGGTTTTTATTTCTCAATAAAAATCTGTCCATGGATGGATTCCCGCGGCTCTCGTTGAAAAAAAAATTTCTGGGATTGAAGGGACGATTATTAAAAATGTAGTAAATATGTAGGGCAACATCATGTTGACGTCACGAAATGCATAACAGTTTCGTCGCCAGATATATTCAGCTTATCATTTTATTTGTAGATATAAATTTTTTTCTAGGTGCTGTTTTGACAATTTTTTGTTTTCTTGGCTAAATAATAATAAGACGTCATATCTTGATAAGCTGTAATTTAAAGAGAGGTTCAAATTCTATATCTTATTAATCGATACCTTCTAGCTCAAAGGCGCCCATTACACCTGCTCTTCAAACTGTCTTTTTGAAGTTATTGTTTCTATTTGTCTATTTTATTTATTTGAAAATGGAGATGTCTGTTGTTGGAAGCTCGAAAGACAGAAGTTCCCGATTAGGATTAAGAAACCTCGATCCTGTTGTCTCAATTGGATTGAAAGATACTCATTCTGNATAAAATATTTCTAACATAAAAATGAATGATATTACTGAATCGATTTTTAAATTTACAAGGATTAATATTAAGCACATAAATTTACTAAATAAATAAAAATTTATACTTAAAGTAGGAAATCTTATTTCATATAATTCTCTAGCACCTAGGTGTTACGGCCTTCCCAAAATCCACAAACCAGATAATTCCCTCCGCTCCATTCTCTCCAATATAAACTCCCCCGCATCTAAGCTAAGTAAATTTCTCCTTCCATCCTTACAGATTCTTATCCGACAAAACCAATATGACAAAACTTCATTTGACCTTAAAACACAGCTGGAATCATCGGTACTTCTATTATCCGTTTTCATTGGTTTCTGCAAACCATCTTCTGTTGGCGAGCGCTTTCGAACATTGTCCATCCTCGTGGCCGAATACAGGTGTTCACTGTCACTGTCTGTATTCAACTGCAACTGCAAATCTAAATGGTTATTATAACTACCAATGAATATAGAACTATCATACCTTCTTTAATCCGTCTTCATTGGTTTCTGCAAACCATATTCTGTTGGCGAGTGCTTTCGGAAATGATGGTAGTTGAATACAGACAGCGACAGTGAACACATGTATTCAGCCACGAGGATGGACAATGTCCGAAAGCGCTCGCCAACAGAAAATGGTTTGCAGAAACCAAAGAAGACGGATATTAGAAGGTATGATAGTTCTATATTCATTGGTAGTCATAATAACCCTTTAGATTATTTACAGCTGGAATCTTTAATTATACCTAAAGGATACATTCTTTGCTCCTTAGACGCCGAATCCCTCTTCACTAATATAGACAAAGCCCTTCAAATTATTGATAAATATTGGAATACAATCCAAGACCATACTACACTATCCCAGTTGACATACCTTGAGTCCCTTTCCCTTTGCTGTATCTCCTTTACCAAGGTAAATACTACAACCAGATTAACGGTCTGGCTATGGGAAATAACCTTGCTCCCGACATAAAACTTGTCAATTTGAAAAACATCACTCTTAACAACCTCCTAGACTCTATCCTTCCACCCTTTCACGACATTTTCTTCCTTAAAAAATATGTTGACAGTTAAATCTCTTGTTCATGAATAGTTGGAAAAACTTTATTTCTCAAAACACAAGTACTTTATAATTTACAACTTACTTACTATTACTAACTATGACTAACTTAAAACTAACTAAGGCTAAGACAGCCTTCTAACCTTATGACTAGACCGACTCTCGGCTAACACCAGAATGCGGGAAGCATGGATTCCGGGGTATATGTAGTATTTACAAACAAAGAAAGTGCTGGTGAAGGGTTGGTGCCGCCAAAGGGATAAAGGTAGACTGCAGCCGACAAAGAGTTCCAGAAGTGCATGTTGTAAATCTAGGGATTGAGTGTCCTTAACTGGTGAAGGGTCGGTGCCGCCAAAGGGATGGCAGGTAGAGTGTCTTTAACTTCTCCCTCCCGAAGATCGAGGCTCCGACGAGATTCTTGTTATGGACCAAGGGTCAAAGTATGGTACAATTATGGGCATATTGCTAAGTTCAATATTCTCAAGAGTCGATCTAATATTTACAGAGTGTTTACATTTGTTCTTAATACTATAGATTATAAATACAACATTATATACAGTGAGATAGCAAACAATTATATAATATA
>KZ808247.1:0-24765 GCA_000696205.2 Oncopeltus fasciatus
TATGTTTATGAATTCATATTTTTTCAAAAATTTTAATACTAGTAAGCAGTTTGAAGAATGAGTACTTTCTGATCTTTACACATTCCATTTGTTAGTTATGATTTTTAACAATTATTATTTTTTTTAATGAGCAAGCAATCAGACTAAATTTAAACTTTTTTTCCGTGACTTTGCATTGCATTTGCATTGAACTGTTACTGCGTTGATAAGCAGGAAAGTTTGTGACGTCACCCCTCGCCAATAGGGTGTGGTAGTTCGTTGCCAGTGGCTGCTTTATATAGCTTAGCTACTGTAACCTTCTTCACTGCTATATTTCCTAACAGTGCTGTATCTCATTGTTTTTGTTTGGCTGTTAGTTTCACTTAAGTGCTTTATTCAGATCTAACAATAGGTAATATATCTTACTATACTAATAGGATGTGATTTCATGCGCTCTATTCTTACTTTATATTATTTTTTGTAGATTTAAAATTGCATTAGAACTATGCATCATATTGTGTATGGCAAATCTCTTTGTTCATTTTAACTTTTCTGTCAATGAAATAATTATTTTTACATTCAAAATATTTGGAATAGAAGTTTTTTTGTTTTTTTATTAGTAGAAATAAATTCATTGATTCATGTAGTCAAAGAAATACTTCAGTTTTAGTCATTCTTAGCAAATTTTGATTTCCAAAAACCTAAAAAAACAAGTCTCGTGATATTCAATAATTGGTAGTTCAATTGTTTAACTGTTTTACAATTCAAAATTTTAATAGTCCTATTTAAAATTTTTGCAGATAAAGTTTATTTTATTAAACCTCTAGTTTAGTATATATTTCATTGTTAGTGATAATCTATCACTATTTTCTTGATTTTGCTTCTTACTGGTCATATTATATAATTTATATTAATTAGGTCTTAAATTTTAAACAGATCCTTGCAACGTGGCGATGACAGTAGATGATGATAAAATCCGCTTCCAAGTTGAACTGGAATTTGTTCAGTGTCTAGCAAATCCAAATTATCTCAACTTCTTGGCTCAACGTGGCTTCTTCAAAGATCAGGCATTTGTGAACTACCTCAAATACCTTGAGTACTGGCGAGAACCTGAGTATGCTAAGCACCTTAAGTACCCATATTGCCTCTTCTTCCTTGATCTCCTCCAGACTGAATATTTCAGAAAAGAACTGGCCAATGCCCAGTGTGCTAAATTTATAGATGATCAGGAAGTACTCTTCTGGCAGCATTACACTCGTAAACGAAAACGCCTTCTTGAGCAGGCATCTTCGAGCTAGTTTTTTGTATACTACAGGGTATATTTTATTTCATTTCAAGAACACAAAATGACTATTGTACGATTGATTATAGTCTTTGATGGTTTATTTAATGAAGTGCTTTTGTTTTGTATTTCTTTTATATTGTCGTTTTATATATTTTTACCATAGAGGTAATTATTTTATAAAAGTGAAAGGAGAA
Source organism: Oncopeltus fasciatus (assembly GCA_000696205.2). Classification (NCBI taxonomy): domain Eukaryota; kingdom Metazoa; phylum Arthropoda; class Insecta; order Hemiptera; family Lygaeidae; genus Oncopeltus; species Oncopeltus fasciatus. The sequence goes on from KZ808247.1 coordinate 1,459, forward strand.
AAAGATATATTTATTAAATATGTTGATTCAGTGAAAAAACTCAGTGTTTGTCGGTGGTCTAACAATTACCTTTTGTTAGATTTGCAATTTATTACTGGGTTTTTATTTTAACCTCACTTTTCAACCTCTGCTTTACATCTCTACTCTTTTTCCTGATACTTATTAAGTTGTTACTTTATTTAAGTATTTATATTGTTAATTTTTATTTATATAGTTTGAATTTCATCTTCACTATTGTGTAAATTTAATCATGTTTATTTTGCCTAAATGTTCATTTCAAATGTAAAGAAAAAATATTTTCTTACATATTTATGGTTTTTTTTTTCATAAACATTTTTGTATAAAAAAAAAAAAAAGTAAGAAAAATACTGTCTTCCCTTGATGTGTGGTAACCTGCTGTTCTTCCTTATAGAGTATCCTTGGACAAAGCATGAAAATATTTTATTGGGCTAAAATAACTGAAGAAGTTAGCTCTCAAAATAAGGTTTACAAAACTATTTTAATAATAAGCACTGTTAAATAAAGGAGATAAATTAATCGTTTAAATTAAATAATATGTTTTAAGTTTGTTGCTATACCTGTAATTGGAGCAGTAAATAATACCAAATCCTTTGTGCACTTAAAATAGATTTTCTCTTGAAATTAAGCTATGTGTGTTGTACCATTACTTCTGGAAAGAAATTTTAGCTTTTCACCAACCTTTCTTAGAATCTAAAAATAATCTCAATTAAAAATCATATGTAATGTATAATGGTAGTATCTTCTATATTATTAGCTACAAGAGAAACATGTGGGTCATAATCAGTTTAAAATGTAATTTTATAATCTTCCAAAAAAAAAAAAAAAATTTGCAAAATAAGTAAGTATCTCAGATAATTGAATGGCTAGACAAAGAGTAAGCTATAATTTTGAAATTTGAAAATATACTTTGCTGATCTATGATGCAGAAAAATATTTTGATTTCAGATTAATTTTGCCCCAAAACTATATTGCATGTCTTCTCACATAGGATTGATTATGTTTTAAATTTCGCTGTGATATTGAATTAAGTGGCCTGCAGAGATTCTCAAAAATAGTGGTCTATCCTCAGACATGGTGAAACTAGCCAAAATGTGTTCTTATCTTAGTTCCTCTAACTCTTTGTGAAGCATTGGGACTTAGCATTTGTCCTTCAGGATTCTCTATCCTGAGCAAGATGTCACAGCTCCTCCATCTTGGACTTGTCTCCTAAGCCATGACGGTTCTCCAAGTTTTCCTCGGACTACTTGTTTCCACCGGCCTTGGAGGTTCCATGAGAGGGCAAGTTTTCTTATCTTCTCAGAGTGTGATTAATCTACCACCATTCCTGTTTACTGACTTCCACCTTGAACTGCTATGTCTTCTGACATAGTTCATCATTACTAATAATAATTGGCCATCTCATTATGCTGAGGATTATACTCAATGATTCAAGAAAACCTTTAACTTCTCTACAATAGTTGCACTCTTTTTAGGTCTTGATTTGTAGAGGACAAGCTCTACTTTCCTGTCCTTCATTCTCAGCTTAGTCTTCAATCACATGCACAGAGATCTCCATAGTTGAGAAAAGATTCCGTGTGCCTTCTATATGCCTGTTTTCTAAAACAATGCTGTTTAGGTATACCTGCAAACAAAATCATTTACTTATTCAACCTCTTGGAATTTATAAATTTCCTTGGCAAAACCTCCAAGAGAACAGCTTTCATTGCTGCTCTCTCCAGGTTCCTAATGTGAGTGCCAGCATGCAGATTCTGAATTCTTCCTATTAAGAATGTCCATAGCCCTTATTCTCTTTTTCATAGTTTTGAAAGTAGATATTTATGTTTAGTTTGTTAGTCAGAAATGGTTGTAAATATCTTCAGCCGGGGTTTCTGCAAAGAAACAAGCCCAGGTGTTGATAGCCTCTTTTATTTTTGATATTAAGGAAAGAAAACCTCATATTCTGGCTAGCAAACATTTGGTCTTTAGTGATTCACAGTTGTATTGTCAAGAAACAGCCATGATATATGTTACACGACTTGTGAGGAAATGAGGTTCCTTCAATGATGTAAGTTTTGCTCCACGAAGATTTACTAGCCTTTTATCATTGTCATCCATTACTCTCTGTTGCCATATTTGATTACTAGTTTGAGGTTATTAACCTGATATCTTACCTGTACATTCAAAACACCCACAATGATGTCAATTTCAAGTTTCTTGATTTTGAAAAGGGTTTCTTGTACCCATAAAGAAAATAAAAACAAACTTTTTCTTTAGGATCAGCTACTTCTGTCAGTACTGACTAATCATAAGGTTAGATTATTTAAATTTTCGTAAGCCTCGAGTACAGTCTGACAGTTATGATCCCCTGATACAGGGCTCCAGTGTCCAGTTGGCTCTGTCTTGCAGTTCCTTCAGCATTATACCATTTTGTCAAATTTACTTTTGATCGCATAATTCCTTGCTGATTAGCTTAGATAGGGTAAAGTTCAAGTTAGATGGGGTAAAAAATTCTGATTTACAATATAAAATTTTATATTTAAAAATAAATCTTATATTGTCACATCCTATTTGAACTGAAGAGTTTCAAAATTTAAAACACTAAAAGTAAGTTTACCAATTTTTAATATATTACATTTGGTTGTTCTTTATGATTTTATGTAGTATGTCCCTTGAGGACATCAAAAATAGTATGTTAATAAGAACTCTAGTTATCCTTATAATCCATTATAAGGATTATTTTCCACTAGTAAACTACATACTTTAATGTGACTAATTTATATAAGTTAAAACCTTATATTAAGAAAAGTGTATAGTGAGACCTTCAAAGAATTCTATTTTGTGAATCAAAATTTCTGATTTTTTAAAAGCACATGCTTAGCTTTGAAGCCTTTTGGCTTTGATTGGGGTTAAACTGTGGTCCAGTTTTATATGGCAGCATTCTATATGCACGACTCATTGCTAAGATATTCCTAATTTTAAGGATGGAAATCTTAATTGAGTTGTACATGGTTTAATTAAGAAAGAAATCTAAAAAAAATTCTATATTGCCCAGCTTGTGACTGATGGCTAAGTGGATTAGTGTTTTCATTCTTCTTAACAAATTCCTTGAGTCCCCTGCATGGATTCCTTGGATTAAACAAGCTAGGATGTCAACTACCTGACACCATTGGAAGCCTGGGCAAGAAGAATATTCCTAGTGTACATTTTGTTATCAGACTTAGTTTTTAACTCTAGTTTACAATCAATGGATTGGAATGAATCAGAACCAATTTACTAATTCTCATTATTTAAAAGGAATATTTTTAAACCAGCTATGTATCTAACTTAATATGAGCATATATATTTTACCTTGCTAAGCAGTAGAAAAATTTTGTAAATGTCAGAATTAAAATTTATAATACAAAATTCTAATTACTTAACTGTATCAAACTTTTTCAGGTTTCTTCTTATAAATAAAGCATGATCTTATAATTTGCTAGATTAAACTGAAGGTTGATGGACTAATGAGATTAAGAAGGCTTGGGATTTTCTGAGTTAAGGTTAACTTGTTAAAAATTTTGTAAGTTATACATTTGCAAGATACCAAACATTTTTTATACAGACAAAATACAATGATATTAGCAAATTTACAATATGAAGTAGATTCTGAAGAACTTATGCAGATTAACACCTATCCTTAGTGGATAAAATAAAAATATTGCCTATTTATATTTATATGAGATTATATATGCTTTCTAGCATCCATAAGTGTTAAATAAACCAGATTCTTTCCACATACTGTTGAAGGATGAGTTCTTTAATGGTTAAGAAATGGGTTAAGAGGGGGAAGAAAATTTAAAATTGTAATATCTGTAATTATATTACAGTTTAAAAAAAAAAAAAAAGTAAACAGCATATTAGGTATTAAATCTAATTTTCTTAATTTAATTCTATGACTTCGAAAACCCACATAATATGAAGATAATATTTAAGAATATAAATTTGAAAGTTGGGCAAGCACCACACTTTTAATGTATATTATTAAATTCAGTATACAAATTGTTAAATGAATTCATTTATTGTTGAAATCAGTTATAGGGTGGGGGGAGTGAGAACAGAGGAAGATCCAAGTCGATATCTTTGTCATTATTAATATTATGAAGAAATTAGTTAAAGGTAATAGGTATCAAATTTCACTTTTTTAAACTTTTATGACCTATACAAATTTTACTAAATTAGGCAGATATTAAAATGAAGTAAAGGGCAACTCTACAGAGTACCCATCCTTTCAGTCTCAACATTACCTTCACCCTTCATTATACTCTTTGCCTTTTAAGACTCAAACTCCTTCTTTAATCATGGAAAAACTGCTTAATGTACAAGAAATCCTTATCAAATGAAGATATCTGTTCCTAACAGAATTATATAAAAAATATTAATTTTAATTCAAGAATAATCTAAAGTTGGGTTGTATCAAGATCCACCTCTTCATGTAGAAGATCTGCAGGTTGTTTACTATATTATCTTGTGATATTTACCCATAAATGTTGTAGTAGCAACTCTTTTTTTTAAACTTGAATGCACCAATGAAAAAAAATTTAAACAGTAGAAAAATCAATAATATGAATTAAGGGTATGAATGGACATGGCTTCAAGCCCAACAATTATGAGTTGTAACAAACTAAATGTATAATACCCAGGAGTATGACTATCTGCAAACCCGAATAATACACTTTAGTGTTCAATCCAGCGCAAGCAACTAAACTAACAGAACCTTTTGATTATGTTTGGCCAAACCCTCAAGAATAAAAATTGAACTTGTTAATCTTCATGAAATTCGGCAAGGTACCTTCTCTATTCACTCAGAATAATTTCACTATTTAAGACTGAACATACCTTGTCAATTAGAGACAAAAATTCAAAAACATATGCTAAATATTTCAGATGAAAATTCAAGTGTCCTGTCCAAAAAATTACTGTCATATGGCATGTTACAAAATTTGAACTTTCTTTTGCGAATAAGCAATAATGAAATCATAACTTTAAAAAAAATTAATTTATTTATGAATATCAGTATATTTGATTAGATGCAGTAAACAATTGTCAATATAATTTTAATCTCAAGGTTTTATTCATTATCTAATAAAAATTCATAACAGGCATAATGATAAAAGAAAACCTACTAGAATATAAAATATTTTACCATATTATATATTTGGCCTTGGGTTTTACTGTGAGGCTGCAGATAGTATAAATCCTAAATTACTTTTTTCTAAGGAAACCCCAACATAATAATATTAATTATGTAATAGAATGTAGAATACAGATAATAGGCTAGAAGTGAGTAGTCATTTGTGAGGTAGTGTTCCAAGATAGGAAAATAATATTGTTCACTATTCCATTGCATATCAGGAATATGTGTTTTTATGTGAAAATTTATCAATAGAATATTCATTCCAAACTACCAACAAAGAGAAAAAATATGACCACACCTCAAACGGATAGCACGCAACTTTGATTTATTCGTTATGTACTTCCCTTTTTGTTACTTATAAGCATATCTTTCCGACCATCTTCCTGTGAAAGCAGGCGTTCCACAGGGCAGTGTGCTCGGACCCATCTTTTTCATCGTGTACACTGCGGGCATCTCCACCCATTCTAATAACCTCCTGGCCCCCTTTGCTGATGACAAAGCTATCCTCTCTTCTCATCCTGATTCCAAAACCGCTTCCAACATTTTACAAAACCACCTTGATGCTATTTAGGAGTGGTGCAGCAAATGGAGAATTGAAATAAACTAGTTAAAATGCGCACGTGTAAATTTTTAGCTTTGAAAAGATTTTCCTAATAATGACACGTTTAATTACATTAATAACATCCCCATACTTCTCTCTGATTCAATCACCCTGTGTCTTGACTCTCAACTTAACTGGGGTGAACATATTGGAGTTAAGCGACAGGAACTAAACAGACGCTAGGGACTGACTTTTTAGTAGGCTTTCACAGCTTAAAACAGAGAATAAACTTACTTAGTACAGGGCACTACTTAAACCGATGTGGAATTACGGTGCCGATAAGCCTTCCAACATCCAGCAAATTCAATCTTTTCAATTCAAAATCGTGAGAATAGCTATAAACGCTCCATATTATGTATCCAACTTCAACCTTCATTAAGTCCTAATCTACACCCGCTTCACACTCTTCCATCGTAAGCTTCCAGAATGCCCTGATTCATATTTTATATCCCTGTTGTTAGGCTCCAATCCCTACAATTTTTTTTTTTTTTTTTTTTTTTTTTGGTATCTATGCATATTATTATTGACGGTTAAATTAATGTTCATACCATTGTTTTTACGAATATATGTACAAATGTCAGTTTTAATTTAATTTTTTTATTCATTTCAGGTATCATAGTCATGGTGTCCTCAGGGCTTCAATAAAAGCTAGACAAGTGTTTACATGGATTTTCGGCAAAGAGGATTCCAAATTTAAAAACTGCGAAAATCTACATGTCCTGTAATTAGCTTTATGAGGAATAATTACAAAATTTTAATTTAAAAAAAATGAAGAATAAATCTATACTATCAAACTCTTTAATGTTTCAACGTTTGTAAATTTGTAGTCTGTATATCTTGTGTTAAAATTTCCTAATAATATTCTTTCTTATGAATAAATAATTTAAAGTGTTATAAAATATACAAACATATATTTATATNTATATATATATATTTAACATATATCATTATGTTTATGAATTCATATTTTTTCAAAAATTTTAATACTAGTAAGCAGTTTGAAGAATGAGTACTTTCTGATCTTTACACATTCCATTTGTTAGTTATGATTTTTAACAATTATTATTTTTTTTAATGAGCAAGCAATCAGACTAAATTTAAACTTTTTTTCCGTGACTTTGCATTGCATTTGCATTGAACTGTTACTGCGTTGATAAGCAGGAAAGTTTGTGACGTCACCCCTCGCCAATAGGGTGTGGTAGTTCGTTGCCAGTGGCTGCTTTATATAGCTTAGCTACTGTAACCTTCTTCACTGCTATATTTCCTAACAGTGCTGTATCTCATTGTTTTTGTTTGGCTGTTAGTTTCACTTAAGTGCTTTATTCAGATCTAACAATAGGTAATATATCTTACTATACTAATAGGATGTGATTTCATGCGCTCTATTCTTACTTTATATTATTTTTTGTAGATTTAAAATTGCATTAGAACTATGCATCATATTGTGTATGGCAAATCTCTTTGTTCATTTTAACTTTTCTGTCAATGAAATAATTATTTTTACATTCAAAATATTTGGAATAGAAGTTTTTTTGTTTTTTTATTAGTAGAAATAAATTCATTGATTCATGTAGTCAAAGAAATACTTCAGTTTTAGTCATTCTTAGCAAATTTTGATTTCCAAAAACCTAAAAAAACAAGTCTCGTGATATTCAATAATTGGTAGTTCAATTGTTTAACTGTTTTACAATTCAAAATTTTAATAGTCCTATTTAAAATTTTTGCAGATAAAGTTTATTTTATTAAACCTCTAGTTTAGTATATATTTCATTGTTAGTGATAATCTATCACTATTTTCTTGATTTTGCTTCTTACTGGTCATATTATATAATTTATATTAATTAGGTCTTAAATTTTAAACAGATCCTTGCAACGTGGCGATGACAGTAGATGATGATAAAATCCGCTTCCAAGTTGAACTGGAATTTGTTCAGTGTCTAGCAAATCCAAATTATCTCAACTTCTTGGCTCAACGTGGCTTCTTCAAAGATCAGGCATTTGTGAACTACCTCAAATACCTTGAGTACTGGCGAGAACCTGAGTATGCTAAGCACCTTAAGTACCCATATTGCCTCTTCTTCCTTGATCTCCTCCAGACTGAATATTTCAGAAAAGAACTGGCCAATGCCCAGTGTGCTAAATTTATAGATGATCAGGAAGTACTCTTCTGGCAGCATTACACTCGTAAACGAAAACGCCTTCTTGAGCAGGCATCTTCGAGCTAGTTTTTTGTATACTACAGGGTATATTTTATTTCATTTCAAGAACACAAAATGACTATTGTACGATTGATTATAGTCTTTGATGGTTTATTTAATGAAGTGCTTTTGTTTTGTATTTCTTTTATATTGTCGTTTTATATATTTTTACCATAGAGGTAATTATTTTATAAAAGTGAAAGGAGAAAAAGATATATTTATTAAATATGTTGATTCAGTGAAAAAACTCAGTGTTTGTCGGTGGTCTAACAATTACCTTTTGTTAGATTTGCAATTTATTACTGGGTTTTTATTTTAACCTCACTTTTCAACCTCTGCTTTACATCTCTACTCTTTTTCCTGATACTTATTAAGTTGTTACTTTATTTAAGTATTTATATTGTTAATTTTTATTTATATAGTTTGAATTTCATCTTCACTATTGTGTAAATTTAATCATGTTTATTTTGCCTAAATGTTCATTTCAAATGTAAAGAAAAAATATTTTCTTACATATTTATGGTTTTTTTTTTCATAAACATTTTTGTATAAAAAAAAAAAAAAGTAAGAAAAATACTGTCTTCCCTTGATGTGTGGTAACCTGCTGTTCTTCCTTATAGAGTATCCTTGGACAAAGCATGAAAATATTTTATTGGGCTAAAATAACTGAAGAAGTTAGCTCTCAAAATAAGGTTTACAAAACTATTTTAATAATAAGCACTGTTAAATAAAGGAGATAAATTAATCGTTTAAATTAAATAATATGTTTTAAGTTTGTTGCTATACCTGTAATTGGAGCAGTAAATAATACCAAATCCTTTGTGCACTTAAAATAGATTTTCTCTTGAAATTAAGCTATGTGTGTTGTACCATTACTTCTGGAAAGAAATTTTAGCTTTTCACCAACCTTTCTTAGAATCTAAAAATAATCTCAATTAAAAATCATATGTAATGTATAATGGTAGTATCTTCTATATTATTAGCTACAAGAGAAACATGTGGGTCATAATCAGTTTAAAATGTAATTTTATAATCTTCCAAAAAAAAAAAAAAAATTTGCAAAATAAGTAAGTATCTCAGATAATTGAATGGCTAGACAAAGAGTAAGCTATAATTTTGAAATTTGAAAATATACTTTGCTGATCTATGATGCAGAAAAATATTTTGATTTCAGATTAATTTTGCCCCAAAACTATATTGCATGTCTTCTCACATAGGATTGATTATGTTTTAAATTTCGCTGTGATATTGAATTAAGTGGCCTGCAGAGATTCTCAAAAATAGTGGTCTATCCTCAGACATGGTGAAACTAGCCAAAATGTGTTCTTATCTTAGTTCCTCTAACTCTTTGTGAAGCATTGGGACTTAGCATTTGTCCTTCAGGATTCTCTATCCTGAGCAAGATGTCACAGCTCCTCCATCTTGGACTTGTCTCCTAAGCCATGACGGTTCTCCAAGTTTTCCTCGGACTACTTGTTTCCACCGGCCTTGGAGGTTCCATGAGAGGGCAAGTTTTCTTATCTTCTCAGAGTGTGATTAATCTACCACCATTCCTGTTTACTGACTTCCACCTTGAACTGCTATGTCTTCTGACATAGTTCATCATTACTAATAATAATTGGCCATCTCATTATGCTGAGGATTATACTCAATGATTCAAGAAAACCTTTAACTTCTCTACAATAGTTGCACTCTTTTTAGGTCTTGATTTGTAGAGGACAAGCTCTACTTTCCTGTCCTTCATTCTCAGCTTAGTCTTCAATCACATGCACAGAGATCTCCATAGTTGAGAAAAGATTCCGTGTGCCTTCTATATGCCTGTTTTCTAAAACAATGCTGTTTAGGTATACCTGCAAACAAAATCATTTACTTATTCAACCTCTTGGAATTTATAAATTTCCTTGGCAAAACCTCCAAGAGAACAGCTTTCATTGCTGCTCTCTCCAGGTTCCTAATGTGAGTGCCAGCATGCAGATTCTGAATTCTTCCTATTAAGAATGTCCATAGCCCTTATTCTCTTTTTCATAGTTTTGAAAGTAGATATTTATGTTTAGTTTGTTAGTCAGAAATGGTTGTAAATATCTTCAGCCGGGGTTTCTGCAAAGAAACAAGCCCAGGTGTTGATAGCCTCTTTTATTTTTGATATTAAGGAAAGAAAACCTCATATTCTGGCTAGCAAACATTTGGTCTTTAGTGATTCACAGTTGTATTGTCAAGAAACAGCCATGATATATGTTACACGACTTGTGAGGAAATGAGGTTCCTTCAATGATGTAAGTTTTGCTCCACGAAGATTTACTAGCCTTTTATCATTGTCATCCATTACTCTCTGTTGCCATATTTGATTACTAGTTTGAGGTTATTAACCTGATATCTTACCTGTACATTCAAAACACCCACAATGATGTCAATTTCAAGTTTCTTGATTTTGAAAAGGGTTTCTTGTACCCATAAAGAAAATAAAAACAAACTTTTTCTTTAGGATCAGCTACTTCTGTCAGTACTGACTAATCATAAGGTTAGATTATTTAAATTTTCGTAAGCCTCGAGTACAGTCTGACAGTTATGATCCCCTGATACAGGGCTCCAGTGTCCAGTTGGCTCTGTCTTGCAGTTCCTTCAGCATTATACCATTTTGTCAAATTTACTTTTGATCGCATAATTCCTTGCTGATTAGCTTAGATAGGGTAAAGTTCAAGTTAGATGGGGTAAAAAATTCTGATTTACAATATAAAATTTTATATTTAAAAATAAATCTTATATTGTCACATCCTATTTGAACTGAAGAGTTTCAAAATTTAAAACACTAAAAGTAAGTTTACCAATTTTTAATATATTACATTTGGTTGTTCTTTATGATTTTATGTAGTATGTCCCTTGAGGACATCAAAAATAGTATGTTAATAAGAACTCTAGTTATCCTTATAATCCATTATAAGGATTATTTTCCACTAGTAAACTACATACTTTAATGTGACTAATTTATATAAGTTAAAACCTTATATTAAGAAAAGTGTATAGTGAGACCTTCAAAGAATTCTATTTTGTGAATCAAAATTTCTGATTTTTTAAAAGCACATGCTTAGCTTTGAAGCCTTTTGGCTTTGATTGGGGTTAAACTGTGGTCCAGTTTTATATGGCAGCATTCTATATGCACGACTCATTGCTAAGATATTCCTAATTTTAAGGATGGAAATCTTAATTGAGTTGTACATGGTTTAATTAAGAAAGAAATCTAAAAAAAATTCTATATTGCCCAGCTTGTGACTGATGGCTAAGTGGATTAGTGTTTTCATTCTTCTTAACAAATTCCTTGAGTCCCCTGCATGGATTCCTTGGATTAAACAAGCTAGGATGTCAACTACCTGACACCATTGGAAGCCTGGGCAAGAAGAATATTCCTAGTGTACATTTTGTTATCAGACTTAGTTTTTAACTCTAGTTTACAATCAATGGATTGGAATGAATCAGAACCAATTTACTAATTCTCATTATTTAAAAGGAATATTTTTAAACCAGCTATGTATCTAACTTAATATGAGCATATATATTTTACCTTGCTAAGCAGTAGAAAAATTTTGTAAATGTCAGAATTAAAATTTATAATACAAAATTCTAATTACTTAACTGTATCAAACTTTTTCAGGTTTCTTCTTATAAATAAAGCATGATCTTATAATTTGCTAGATTAAACTGAAGGTTGATGGACTAATGAGATTAAGAAGGCTTGGGATTTTCTGAGTTAAGGTTAACTTGTTAAAAATTTTGTAAGTTATACATTTGCAAGATACCAAACATTTTTTATACAGACAAAATACAATGATATTAGCAAATTTACAATATGAAGTAGATTCTGAAGAACTTATGCAGATTAACACCTATCCTTAGTGGATAAAATAAAAATATTGCCTATTTATATTTATATGAGATTATATATGCTTTCTAGCATCCATAAGTGTTAAATAAACCAGATTCTTTCCACATACTGTTGAAGGATGAGTTCTTTAATGGTTAAGAAATGGGTTAAGAGGGGGAAGAAAATTTAAAATTGTAATATCTGTAATTATATTACAGTTTAAAAAAAAAAAAAAAGTAAACAGCATATTAGGTATTAAATCTAATTTTCTTAATTTAATTCTATGACTTCGAAAACCCACATAATATGAAGATAATATTTAAGAATATAAATTTGAAAGTTGGGCAAGCACCACACTTTTAATGTATATTATTAAATTCAGTATACAAATTGTTAAATGAATTCATTTATTGTTGAAATCAGTTATAGGGTGGGGGGAGTGAGAACAGAGGAAGATCCAAGTCGATATCTTTGTCATTATTAATATTATGAAGAAATTAGTTAAAGGTAATAGGTATCAAATTTCACTTTTTTAAACTTTTATGACCTATACAAATTTTACTAAATTAGGCAGATATTAAAATGAAGTAAAGGGCAACTCTACAGAGTACCCATCCTTTCAGTCTCAACATTACCTTCACCCTTCATTATACTCTTTGCCTTTTAAGACTCAAACTCCTTCTTTAATCATGGAAAAACTGCTTAATGTACAAGAAATCCTTATCAAATGAAGATATCTGTTCCTAACAGAATTATATAAAAAATATTAATTTTAATTCAAGAATAATCTAAAGTTGGGTTGTATCAAGATCCACCTCTTCATGTAGAAGATCTGCAGGTTGTTTACTATATTATCTTGTGATATTTACCCATAAATGTTGTAGTAGCAACTCTTTTTTTTAAACTTGAATGCACCAATGAAAAAAAATTTAAACAGTAGAAAAATCAATAATATGAATTAAGGGTATGAATGGACATGGCTTCAAGCCCAACAATTATGAGTTGTAACAAACTAAATGTATAATACCCAGGAGTATGACTATCTGCAAACCCGAATAATACACTTTAGTGTTCAATCCAGCGCAAGCAACTAAACTAACAGAACCTTTTGATTATGTTTGGCCAAACCCTCAAGAATAAAAATTGAACTTGTTAATCTTCATGAAATTCGGCAAGGTACCTTCTCTATTCACTCAGAATAATTTCACTATTTAAGACTGAACATACCTTGTCAATTAGAGACAAAAATTCAAAAACATATGCTAAATATTTCAGATGAAAATTCAAGTGTCCTGTCCAAAAAATTACTGTCATATGGCATGTTACAAAATTTGAACTTTCTTTTGCGAATAAGCAATAATGAAATCATAACTTTAAAAAAAATTAATTTATTTATGAATATCAGTATATTTGATTAGATGCAGTAAACAATTGTCAATATAATTTTAATCTCAAGGTTTTATTCATTATCTAATAAAAATTCATAACAGGCATAATGATAAAAGAAAACCTACTAGAATATAAAATATTTTACCATATTATATATTTGGCCTTGGGTTTTACTGTGAGGCTGCAGATAGTATAAATCCTAAATTACTTTTTTCTAAGGAAACCCCAACATAATAATATTAATTATGTAATAAGATTGTGATTTGACAATATGCATTTTTAAGAATATTTAAAAAGGTTGAAATGAAAGTAGAAACAAATTATTCAAAATTATATATTAACTAGAAAATAGAAGATAAATAACACATGGATGTACATTTTATTATACAATTATATTTTTAATGTAACATGTATTTAAATAAAAAATATATCACTAGGTTTCTGAAGTGTTTAATATTTTATCTCCCTTCTGCTTGAGTTTCCTTGCTATCCTTTCTTCAGCTAAAGCCTTTTTCTCAGCCTCTCTCTCACTATACAGCCTCATTGCAAGGTCCACTTCCTCTGTCAGCTGAATGATCTTGGCCTGCAGGCAATAGAAATCATGAAGGACTAGTATAGTAACATAGGGAATAATCATTATTTTGAACTACTAATGATCTTGGAAAAAAAATTAACCAAACTTGTAAATATTACACATAGTTTAAGGAGTAAACTGCTCAAACTTTAAGGAGCTGGATAAAAGTAATGAATTTACTTTCTTAATCATATTGAAAACATTCACTAAACAAACAAAATAATTTATTTGTCTTTAAAGGATGTATAAAAATTATTGAATAATATAATTATATAATAATTTATTTCCAGAAATTCCTATAGGAATAGAAATAAGATTAGGATATAGAAATTTGATATTTTTTGGCAGGTTAAACACACAGTACAAGTTGTTTTACATTCGGATCTAAATACTGTGGGGGGTATATTCTAAACACAATTTGCAAAAATTGTTTCACTGAAAGATGGTCCAAACAACATTTCTTCCTCGAGTTTCTTGCAGAAATAGCTTTATAAAAATTATATTGTAAGTGTAGGACTTAAATGGTTCTAAATATGGAAAGAGGATTTCCTTTAAGTAAGTTAAAAGTACTGATTGTTAAATGTATCTAAAGTACTTAAAATTAAGAACGATTAGATTTTTTTTTTTTTGGCAACTTGCCACTTACTTTTCTTTTTAATGCAAATGGCTTCTAAAGTGACTTTTTTAAAAGAAAAAATTTCTTCTTTAATAAAGTTTAAATTTGGGGGTAGAAAGTTTTCTTAAATCTCTTACATTTATAAAGTCAGAAGTTGGGATGAAGATCCTTTTGGCCAGCTGGTGGGTCATGGGACATGTCCCATCTGTTGGATGGTATTAAACACCACGTGCAAAATTTTGGTTTTGACTCTATGGATTTAAAATTTTAATTGAATAATAACTTACTTTTTGCTGGGTATACAATTTTTTATTTTTTAATAGTCCAGAATACTTTTTTTTAAAAAGTATTTAAGAGCAAGATATACATAAAGAAATGCAGTGGTCATATATTGCATTGATGTAAAAAAACATATGACTGGGCATTTCATTTATGACTCTACTAACTAACTAAGCATTTTATTTTAAAAACCATGCTCCACTAGACAACAGCTGATTTTTTCTTATCCAACGAGGATAATCCATATCACTCAGATTCAAATCTAAAATCCCAATGTTATATACTTAAGCAATAAATTAATTTACCAAGATTTTATTCAATTTTTTTACAAAAATGTATTTTTTCCTGTATCTAATCCAAAATAACTCTTAAAAATTTAGCATTCTTGACCTCTTCAAGTATAATAACTTTTAAACTAATAATTAAATATGAAGGTTCACAAGAGGTGATCAATTTCTAAGGTCATCGTGACCAGAATATAAGGCCAAAAAAGTGTTCCTTCAGCTCACTAAACCCCCCCACTGTCAAGCTCGATCACTTTATGAGGTAAACATATAATTGTTTACATCTTAAACTGTTTGTAAATTTTTGCCGCACATGAATAATCTATATTCCTTATATGATACAACAAGGTTTGTTTAAAATATCATAATTCTAAAGTAATAAGGTTAGTTTATAGACTAAACACTCGGAAAAAATTGATTCAATAATAAGTACATTACAACAATGTGTGCTCTGAGGTTTTTGAGATTTAATATTAAATAGCTCAGAGTAATTAGACAATGTCCTATCAGGAGGTGAGTCATTACTAACTTCTTCCTCGGGATAAGAGAGACGTGCCTTTTTGAGGAGAAAATGGCTTTGCTTTTCTACATTTAAATGCAGGTACTAAACTAAATTGTGCTTCAAGAGGGTTTTCATAAGAAGAGACATAATTTTATTGAGTATGTCAAAAGAGCTATTCTAATGTGCCATTCAAGACTCATCAAATTTTTTCATTCTGAACTAAATCTACCTTTCATGATAATTAATCAAATTTCCATTGATAAATTTTAATTAAAAATGGATTTAAAAAATGCACAAAACTGTTATATATCAAAGTTGAATTTCTAGTAAGCTCTTCTAAATGAAAAAGGTGTCATCACCTCCACTTTAAATTTTATATAGAAAGATTAATAAACATTAGATCTTTGTACTGCCTGTTATGCTCAATCTGTCATATACATGTAATCAATACTCACACACACACATTTAAAATCATTTTGCCTTTGGATTTGGCTTTTTGGACTGAGTAGACCTAAAATATGTAATTCAGCTGAAACTGTCAAATTATTCTTCAAATACAAAAATTTTGTGATCAATAAATGAACAAATGAAAGTAAAAAATGGGTAGACTAAGAAGAGAACTACTTTATGATACCATAACAAATGTAAAGCTATTTATTTCTTTATCATAAATTCTATATTTTAAAACATAAATATTAAATATGAATGAACATATAGACAATTAATTTTTGTAAAATATAAATTAATAATTGTTTGTTTAAACCCAACTTTTTAAGTTTTGGATTTTCATATTTTAAGACAAGCATACATAAGCTTAGATAAGTAAATATTCTAAATTTTCCATTAAGTCTAAATCTCAATGTTTTATCCTAGGAACAAATACATTTTAATCTGATTGCTTTTTTTGAATATGACAAGAAAATATAAAATAACTTACAGTATATGCCCTCTGAGCTTCTATTCTCAAACGCTGTTTTGAGCCATATGGTGTAGGTCTCCCATCTACAAATGAATAGTCAGGCAAATCTTGCAAAGCCCTTTCCTGATTTGGATTCTCGGGCAAACCTCTCCTGGAATTTTGAAACTTTTATTTATTTTTTAAAAATTTTAAAACTAATTTAATAATTGAAAAGCAAATACCTGATCTCAAAAAAACAATAACAAAGTTTTAATAACAATTGGATTCTTACAATAATTCAAATGATTTCCCAAAGAAATGAAATTGCAAATTCATACACTCAAATTCATAAATGAAGATGTAAGTTAAAAAAATAAGCTTATGAGCTTCTTAAGCTAAAAATTCTTCCCAACCTTCACATCAGCTACCTGAGATGTGTAATTTTACAAAATATATTCTTAATAGTGCTAGGTAGTGAGTTAGATAGGCTGAATTTCTTAAGAAGTCACAATTTTTTGAATTCCACTTTTACTTCTATTATTCCTCCATAGGGACCTGCATCAGTTTTATATAAAGATTATAAATTTTTTAATATCCTTAAAAATAAAACTTTAATCGAAAAAGTAAACACTACTTTTTTTATTATTATAAAAGGGTGCATTAAGATTCGGCTGCAGAAAGTTTAATATTGAAGATAAAAATAATTTTGTAATTTAATGAACATTTATATAGTACAAAAATAAATGATATGCCAAAGAAATACACTGCCGGACAATATTAAAGGATCACTTCAATATTTTGAAATTACTGAACTGTATAGGGTATTTTTGAAAATATTCTTTTTTCTTTGGAAGTCACACTTTATTATAAGGGTAATAAAAAATAAAAAATTATTTTCTAGAAATTTTTAATAGGAAAACAAATCAAAAAATAAAAATGTCCTACAGTCTCAAAATGAAAAAGTAAATCTTTGAAATGAAATGAAATAACAAAACTGAATAAAAAGGAAGAATTCGAGGAAAACGATCAATAATTGGTATTCCCACCTCTAGCTCTGATAATTGCTTCCATTCTCCTGCCCATTCCAGCGACCAGGGCTCTTACATGTTGTTCTGGGATGTTGTTCCACTCTTCCACTAACATTTCCCTTAAATCTGCCAAATTTTGTGGGTCTCGGGCGCGGACACGTCTTCCAAGCATGTCCCATACATGCTCTATTGGGTTCATATCTGGACTTCTGGGTGGCCAAACCATAACGTCAATTTCTTCTTGTCTGAGGAAATTTTGCACTGATCGAGCAACGTGAGGTCGGGCATTATCGTGCATAAAAATAAAGTTACCTGCGATATTTCTGGCGAAAGGTATTACATGTGGCTCAAGTACCTCCCTAATGTACCTGTCAGCAGTTATAGAGCCACGGTTCACAAGAACCAACTCTGTACGGGAGTTTAAATTTATGCCCCCCCACACCATCACTGACCCACCACCAAACGCAACCCTTGGAGAAAAAGTGCATGGAGCATACCTCTCTCCCCGCCTTCGCCATACCTTTTCCCGTCCATCTGGAGATCGGAGACAGAATCTTGACTCATCGCTGAATAATACGAGGCTCCAATCTTCCTGAGTCCAGTTTAGGTGCTCCCGAGCAAACCTCAAGCGCTCAACCCGGTGTTCCCTGGAGAGAAGAGGTCCAGTAGCTGAAGGATGGGAGGTCAATCCATAATCGTTGAGTCGTCTTCTCACGGTTCGCTCTGAAATTTGCACATTCCTGAACCTCTGGAGGAGACCACGCAGACTGTTACCAGTTGATCGGCGATCCCGAAGAGCATGCAGTTGCAAAAATCTCTCGTCACGGTGGGAAGTTGACCTCGGACGGCCTTGTCCGACTCTTCTTGTATGCCCTCCAGTTCGACGGTGCCTATTAAGCACCCTGGACACTACGGATTGTGACCGCTGGAGCCGTTGCGCAATATGCCTTTGAGAAAACCCTTCTTCACTCAAAGCAACAGCACGAATTGATTCCTCTTCGGTCAATGCTCTTCTGTTGGCCATCACAACGTTCTTACTAAACTCACAAGTAAAAACTAAAGTCTCTTAAATGTTAGAAAATCTTCAATAAGATGAATCTTTGCTAACAACTAACCATTTACTGATAGGAAGAAAGAAAAGAAGTGGATTAACTGACCCTTTTCTCCATAAACGGGTGGGAATATAAACAGGTACAGGATTAACTGGATAAGATACAACACAAAGTCCAGTCTGGAGCAATGGAATTTCTATTTTTATCTCTTATGTAATAATAATATAAATATTTGTAAGTGATCCTTTAATTTTGTCCGGCAGTGTATTTATAGAAAACATAGAAAGTTATTAGAATAATATATAGTCATAAATAAATGAATTATTTACATTAGCTTTTGGTTAAAAAGTACCTCCATGCTCTGAAGGTCAATGATTTAACAATATTTATCTTCAGGGAGCTTGATTCTTGAATATTGATTGTGACAATAGGCTCTCTGATGAGAAAAATGTATCATAATAATAATACTTCAAAAGGATCGTTAGGTTTAGACATATCTCTAAGTAAGAAGTGTGATTTTTTAAATCTAAGTGAAGTTCAAGAGTGAAATTAAATACGAAGGGATAAATTGGTTGCGAAGTTAGAAATACATGGTTAATTCTTTTCCAGTTATCAGAATATACAAAGTACTATTTACAGAGGGAAAACAAGTCCACTAATGCTTGAAATCACTGAACTTTTTATTCAAAATGAATACATAATATTACAATTTTTAACTGTATTACATTAATATACCTATTCCTGCATACATCATGTAAGTAGTAATAAGCAAGGTCCTATGATATAGCTAAGAATGTATTTCTTCTTTTAAAAAATATACAAGAAATCTATATACTAAAAGTCATACAAATATAAATGCTTCCATGAGTCCAATTATAATAATAAGTAACTGAAAATTAATATTTACAAAGAAGTAAATGTAAATCTACCAAAAGATGAACTATCCATCCGGTCATGAAAATGGGATCTTAGTTGCACAACGTCCCCTTTCGCCTTCATGATACTCCTGAAGATGGCTTAAAATGTAAGCGGAAATGTCAGCAGATAATTTAAAAAATACATACTTTTTGAATTTGTATTTTTAAAATTTACCTTGACCATATCCCAACAAAAAACATCTAATAATAATATCTATGGTAAAAAAAAAAAAAACTCTTCCTTTGTACAAAATATAAATTTAAGAGGTTCATGATCTGATTTTAATAAATTACATTCCAAAAACATACTGATTATATTTTTTAAACCAATTATTATGGCAAGTACTTTCTTATATAAATGACCCTTCATCTTTCTTTCTTTGGAATAATTTTAGAAATGAAAGAAGAAATATTTCCAAACTTCATGCTGTCCAAATCACATTTCCAACATACCTGTGAGAAAACTGTCTTTATCTACTTTTGGAAATTTATAGTTATAGTAGGAATAAGCCAGACCCTACTATGATGCAGCAAGGACATATACTTAAATATACTTCACAAAGGGACCTTGCTAATGACTGAAATATATACTTATAAAATTTAGCCCAAGAAATTAAGAAATACACAATTCAGGAAATAATAACTCAATTAAAATAGAATACAATTAGTAATAGAATAGAATAGAATACAGCTTTTAAAAAAAAACACAAATACCTTTCCCGCCAGTTTTCCTTAATAAAATAACTATAGGAAGTTGAAAAAGGCACAGTTCTTATACCCATAATATTCACTGAAACATAAAAATAAAGTCCTGATAAAATATAAACAAAGAAAACTGACTTTATTTTTTAAAACGATAAATAACTAAAACTATATAATTAGTCAGTTGCCATAAAAAATCAATGGAACATAATTATAAAACGTTTTGTTCAAATAAAATAAATAGAGTTCAGTAGAAATTATGCCACATGGGTTTAATATTTACAAACATGAAGGTTGTGCCTCAGAATCATGATTAAATATTTGTATTCAACCTTTCTAGGTCATGTAATCCCCTTGTTACACTTATAGAATATATCTTAACAATAAACAAATTTGTGTTCAAATTCACTGCACTAAACTAAATCTTACACGCACATCAAAATACAAAGATTTTTTTTTTTTTAACTTGCGAATGACATTTCAGGTAATCCCCACTTCTTTTCATCCAATTTTGCTTAGGTATACCTGACCTGCCATTCTTTTAAAATTTAAATGCTATATGCCAAATTTCAGTAAGGAAGCCAAGTAATTACGGATTCTCCACCAATAAGTTAAAAATTTCGGTTAGGTATACTGCTACTTCTATTTCTTAAATCCCCCCCCCCCCCCNAATTTCCTGTAGAAGAAAAATATTTGAAGGGAGCACGCTCATACTTATATGAATGTAATACCATTTATGAAAATATCATGAACCCTAGACCAGCTACCCTTCCGGCAGCCTCGTCGACCTTGCAAGACTCAAATACAAGTTTTGCCCAAAACCTGTCAGCAGCTTCGATAGCCCGTAATAGGCTGCCGAAAATTAATATTCCGAAATTTACTGGTGATGTATATTATATGTATATATTATACACACACACATAAATATATATAGAAGACATGTAATAACTTTGTAATATTTTTCCACAAATAAAATCATTAAAACATACTACTTTAAAGTCTCTTGGGGAATAAAAATATATTAAATGTAATAGAGAATGTAGGATGTGAGTGTCGGTCACAGGAGTAAAACATCTAGACTAAAATGCCGACAGTTTCAGAATAATTAATTCCTTTTTTAGGGCCTACATTACAACAGAAAATAAAACTAAATAAAAGATCAGTAATACGTTTACAATATAAATAATTATTTATAAATGCTATACCTACAAGTAACAACATGTCAAAATTACTAATACAAAAATAGTGTGATTTAAAAAATATATAATTTTAGCTATGAATATAACTTTACCATTTAAATTCTCTAAAAAATTTAGTAAGCAGTACTGTATTTACTTGAATTGCATTAGTTAAATAATTTTTCATTGCATTGATTTGATTCTTCGCTTTTATTTTTCATAAATATGAAGTGTAAAGTAAGTTAAAGGAGAGTGAAAATAAAATAAGTAAAAGCTCACTCAGGCTCTGCCAGGTTACTTAAATAAGAAAATTCTAAGACCCTGTAACTGAAAAATAACAAAGATTTAATTGAAAGTTGACAAATACGTTATATATCTTACATTTAAGAAGACATTTAATATTTTGGTAAGGCAGACTCATTCTTATTTACAAAATAAATTAAGAAAATTGAATGATCTTAAAATTTAAACTCTGAAAATGAATACTTCAAATACTGTTCTGAATTTAGAAGACGTTCACTAATGGTGCTTTCAAAATGAAACCAAGAAGTTAAAGATCATCTAAATGGAAAATGTCAATAATGCGGTTTACAATACGCACGAAAAATCAGAATACATTTTTAGAACGGTTTTGCGAATAATACATTTAGTTCTGTTTTTATTATAATATTTAATTAATTATCAAGCCAAGTCACACTTACACAAGGACCGAAGTGGCTTCTTGTCTCATACGGCCCATACGAATCTTGATGATTTGCTAAATGCTCTTTAAAAGGAAAATTTCACATTATGGATTGGCTCTACGGACAAAAAATGTAAGCAAATATAATGATCAACAGATCTATAGACCAAATATTTACATACTAAAACAAAGCAGACAATCTTTACTTAATGAACAATGGGATCCTCTGAAAAAAAAAAAAAAATTATTTAAAGGACATCCCCAAAATCAATGAGGACCACACGTTCTAAAACAGCCCCCTACTTAGAGTACCCACAGCAACAAGACGATAGAATAAACTTATTAGAAGCCTCTAAGAACTCCTGTTCACTAACTGGCCCATTTTTGGATTTAGGGCAGCTGTAATCTTTCTCACATATTCTATGACACTAACAAAAAATTTACCACACTTCACGGACCAACTAGGTTACAGGGCAAGGGATCTTCTATATATTCCTCTAAACCATATTCTCTAAATTCCTTTTAAATAATTTCGAAGTACCTTAAACGGGCTTCAACTAGGCCAAGATGGACGAAGATTCTACTGGCAAGACACCCAACCTTCAGTACAGAGGAAGGGCACTTTGAATTACTTAGGTTACCTTTCGGCCTTTTTAACTCTCACCTTACTTTCTTCTTCTTTTTTTTCTATTATTATTATTATTTATTTTATTTTTTTATTAAACTTTTATTTATTTGTTACATTCTGTTAAATAAAAACATTTTGTAATTTGATCACCACAATTAATTTCAAAAAAATGACATTCAATATCAATCCCATGAGGAGAGAAGGTGACCAATGACACCACTCTCAAATTATTTACAGATTATGTCCCCAGGAGGTCATGGGGCCATCTTCGTTTGAGTCGACTCCTCGTCGAAGGAGTTGGAGTTGGAAGACATGGTCTATGCTAGTGGATTAGGATGGTAGGGCAGTTTACTTGATCAGTATTGTAGGCCAATAAGTGTCAACTTCTTTCTTGATTAAGTCATTTTCAGAAATGTAGACTAAGTCGGAGTCATTTATTAACCAAACTTTGTTGGGTAGAGGAGCCTGTTGACACCACATTCTGTTAGTTTAGGCATTAAGGCCCAGGATGTCACGGGGCCATCTTCTTTTTAGTCGTCGGATAGTGGATCATAGGGGTTGGAGTCCGATGACAAGGATTGGGCATATGATAATTGAGCTAATGGGTGAAATTGGAGTTTACAGTGGAGGAGCGTGAAGCGATTGGAGATGAAGTCTTGGACGAATGGGATATTATAATCTTGATGTAGGGTAGAGTTCGAGACATAGTATGGAGCATTTGCAATAACTCTTAGGATTTTGGATTGGAAG
>KZ808247.1:39856-58326 GCA_000696205.2 Oncopeltus fasciatus
CGTCAGATGTATTTACCGTTTCTTCTTCCGGGTTGGACCGTGTCAAATTGGTGTTATTTGCCGAGCTTTCGCACATCATGTGATGGCTTCTTCAGGGCTGAAAAGAGAATGAATTGCGAAAGCTCGGCAAATAACACCAATTTGACACGGTCCAACCCGGAAGAAGAAACGGTAAGCATATTACATGTTATTGCTTAAAAAATCACAGAGGGAAATATAATACCGTTATTGAAGATCTCATTAACTAATGATCTGCTTTAAAGAAAAAGGTGTTTCTATAAATGGGAGATGTGAATATCGCTCACAATAAACATATTATGGCTGTTTGAAGCAAGACCTACTCCAGGACAGAAAAGTATTCAGAATAAAAATAATAAAAAAATCAATAAAATAAAAGAAATTGAAGGAAAAGAACCTGCAAAACTATATACAACATGAAAAAACACAATAATGACGATTGATGAGAAGTTTAAATTTCTTCCCCTGAAATCTGACATAATTTTTTTCGATAAATGGAAAATTTGATAGGTTCTTACATAACAGGAGCTACAACTGTATTTATTTACATATAAATATATCCTATATTCTCTACTCACATGACTTTAAATAAATTTCATATGCTACATGCCTCATTTTTTTTTTAATATGAGGAACACATATATACTGACGTAACTATGAGATAAATGTAATCTTGAGAAATAAGTTAATTATTATGAAAGACAAAATTGTTTTAAGAATCAAATCTATGTCTTAGATAATATGAAATTAATTAACAAAGTAATTTAGAATTATCAAATATGAAATAGGTCACATTAATCCCACTTATCTTTCTTTACGAGTAGTCTTCAAATTCAATAATTACTTTGGCCAAGGCTTAAGAAAAAACTTTTTTAAACATTCACATATCAAGGATAATAAATTAACAAAAGGAAATAATTTTTAATGTAAACTTCTATTTATAATGAATTATAAATAATAATTTCATAAACTCATTGAAAATATTAACATCAACTTATAAGTATTTATCATTATAAAAACTGAAACAATAGTGAATAAAAATAATTTTTAAAGAAATTTTTTATTTGAAATAAAAATGATTTTTGAAGAATGCTAAGGATATTGCTGAAAAATGCTTGAAAAGAAGATTGAAGCTAGCTATATTGATGGGGCTTATCTGATAAAACTTGAATCACATTCAAGGAGAAAACCTTTTCTTTTCTTTTTTTCAGTATAAAAATTGATATTTTTTGAACTGTGAAAAATTTCAAATTCATCACAATCATTTTCATTTTAGCTTTTAATATAAGAAATTATGAGCAGTAGTCCAGTGCCCGATCTGTGTGGGTGGAAGTTAATCTGTGGATTCAGATAGCAGTGGGAACACCAGACAGGACACTGGCCACTCAATCAATCGAAGTGGAGCCCAGAATAAATAATAATCCATGTAACCTGAAACAGAAAGAATCATTTGAAGAAGAATTAGAAATTGTTATAAGTGGCATTTAGCAATTTGGACGGGATAAGTTCTGTACGAATTTTACATCTTGCTTTGCTAAAAAAAACATTTCCTAAGAGAGGGTGGGTTTAAGCTATAAAAAACAAAATTTGTAAAATGTATTGTAGTACTCATTTGATGTTATATATTCAATATCTTTATTTATAATTTTCAGAATCTAAATATAGACATTATAATAAAAATGAAAATATTCACATAAAAGCACCCTCTTACAAACACACACACACACACACACACACACACACACATAAACACACACACACACACACTAACACANAAGAAGTGCTTTGAGTAGCTTCTGATAAGAACTGAGCGCTGCATTAAGCATTACCAATAGCACGTGTCCTTATGTCAGGTTACATTGTTGGCTGTGACATTCTGTTATCAACGAATAGTGAGTTAGGCATCTTGGAATGATAAGCATGCATATTAAAATGTAAACACATCTAATAATTTAGCTTAAATTGAAGCAGCGTCTTGAAGGGTTCTGGTAATGACATTGATTAATTTATTTGCTGAATTGCTTCTTAATTTGATCATATAGTTAATTGTTTGATACACCTAAAAAATAATAATAAGTGACTACTAAAGAATATACTTCAAATAAAAATAGAAATTTATTAATAATTTGCAATTAAAGCTTAATAAAATTATGAGTTTAATTATGCATTATTAATTTCTTAATATTATTATTATTGAAAAATTTTGTTAAATTAAAAAAAAAATCAGTTTTGAAAAATTTTCACCGACATTTAAATTAGAAACAAAAAATGGTTTTCCATAACTTAAAGATCAGAAGGGGGAAAAAAAATGTCCTGAAAGAGCAAGAATTCATCTTTCTAACTGATGAGATGTAATCCCATGATGTTGGCTGTTTGGATGTAATACGAAGATTTCATTTTAACTAAGCAAATTTTTGGCATTACAGCAATGTATTTGTAGCAGCGAGGGGATATAGTCAATGAAACTTGAAGTTATTTACAATTTAGTGAGTTAGCAAGACATAGACTTGTGTTGGTTAGTAATTTCACCTTCACACCTGCTGATGTGTAGGCTATAAAGCTGGACCACTTGGGTAGTGGAATTACTCAAAACTTTCAATGTTATTATCTAAATCTTGAAGTATATTGTTAGATCTTAATATAGAATTAAATTTAGATGGGACAGTCAAGTTTACATTATCATGACAGGAAGGAATGGGGAAAATATAATACAACTCATAAATAACAAAAAAAAAAAATGCAATATATTGGCATTTGTCAATACTATAAATGTAAGTAAATGAATTATAATTTTATCTACAACTAGTTAACAATTAGCAGAAAATGAAGATACAAATTTTAGAACATAACTATATTCTACAGCGAATGACAGTGAATTAATATAAATAATTCAAGAGTTAACATAATGCTGAGATGAAATGATTATAATTTATAAAATATTAAAGAAGTTTCTATAATTTGAATGACAATAAATATTGAAAGTGAATAATATTTGAAATTTATACACAATATCTTTAATTCTTCTAACTTTAAACAGTAAAGTAATTTCAAAATTTAATTCTAACAGTTTATTTTTTTTAAATTTCCATTGCACTAAATATTATCAATTCCAAAAATTAATAATTATTTCATTATTTTTGAAAGCTGAAATTCTGATTGATTTTAAAATTTTTCTCGGTTCTCTGAAATTTGTTTAATTAAGAATCATTATCTAACATAACTTTCAATCAGTAATATAAGCAATTATGGTAGAGTATCTATCATAATTATCCATTTTATAGAAATTTCTTTTATATAGGATCCTAAACCAATAACTAGTCCATGTTAATTAACTTTACAATTGCACTATGCTTTTTAATATTACTAATCCAATTGACACTTAATAAAATAGAATTTATTAATTTATAACAATTCTTAATATCTTTTATAAAACTCTTATATTGATTATTAATATTCAATATAATACATAAAATTATTAATATGGTTATTATTAAAATTATTATTAATAAGGCTTAAAATAGTTTTCCACAAAATAATTGTCTTATGTTTTCATACAATGAGAGAAGAGTTCAGTTTGTACAAATGTAAGAAGGCAACATTCCTTGTTGTTTGTTATTAGTGTGAAGAGCAAGCTTAATGTTAGGGAACGTTTTTCAAAGGAATTTCTGAATTTTTTTCAGAGGTTTTGGGAATAAGGGAGAGAACAGAAAGTGAGGTCATTATTTTGGGAGAGGGGCTTGGTTTGGGAAGTGGAAATTCATTAACAAGTTTTTTTTAATGGTGTGCGTATAGAAACAATTAGAGAGAAGGATGTCAGTCACGTTTAATATTTTTAATGTGGAATGTCTTGTCAGAGAGTGTGAATAACCTGAAGATGAGATTTTTGGCCACTTTTATTTTTTGATGATGAGGTTGAGATGAGTTGAATTGGAGGAGACGGTTTAATGAAATGAGTAAGTGTGCTTAGTCTGCCTGTTAGTGGAGATACAGCCATTGGTGTTACGGATGACAAGGGTGTCAAAGAAGGGGAGTTGATAATCAGATCAATAAATTTCAATGGTGAATTTTAGACAGGGGTGATAAGAGTTGAATACATTAAGGATTTGGGGGGATTTCTTCTGGATTAAGAATGAGGAAGAAGTCATCAACATATTTTTTTTGGAAAAAAATGTTGTTTGGAAAGGATGGAAAGATAGAGTCCAGGAGTTCATTGAGGGTAATATTGGAAATATTGGAAGCAACGTTCCCTTAGCCCATAGAATATTCATCTGGTTACATTAATTTCCTTGGTAAAGAGGATACCAAGAAGTTCAACAAAGGGAAAGGGACTCAAGGTAAGTGGACCGAGTAAGAGTGTGGTCTTGGATTGTAGTCCAGTGTCTGTCAACAATTTGGAATGTTAGTAAAGAGAGATTCAGCGGCTAGGGAGCAAAGAATGATGTATTACCATGTTTCAGGTTCGCTTTTATAGATTCTGGGTTTTATTCAATAATAAAATCTGAATAATTTTGGCACAATGATTTAAAAGGAAAAATAAATGATGATATTATTATAAATTAAAATTTGTATTAAAGTTTTAATGAAAAATTATAAAAGTTGTTTGAAATATTGTAAAACTAAAGTCTTCAGTGTACTTAAGTAACTAAATTTTTAAGGTAATAATTTTATAACNTGCAATGCCAGGAAAATAGGTAGAATTATTTAGGATAAGTTGCCTAAGGAACTAGGAGATAAGTTCGACAGGTTTATTTAGGAGGAGGGGTAATGATTTTTCAGAATGTTGAAAATGTTTGAATAAGTTGAAGAAATTTCTTCTAAGTAAGTTCTGTCATTCAATGGATTGGGCTATAAGTTAATGTGAATGGTTTATGATAATAGGTGTTTGTGTTCATAGGGTTCAGAGGAAAGAATGGTAATGTTATCAAAATCGAATGTGAGTCCTTCATGAATGACGTATTTTGTGAGGGACTGTTATCTTTTAGTAGCAAGAACACATAACACATATGGTTGAATAATTAAAATATTTGTTGCCAGAAAAAAGATTGCCTTGCTTTATTAATTGAAATTCATTAATAAAACAAGAAAATCTTTCTTATTATTATTTTGTACATGTTGAATTTTATTGTATAATTATTTAGATAATTAAATAATTTGAAATTCAATAAACATGAGCCTTATTCTCTTAAACTTTAATTCTTTAAATATATTATCGTGAACCTAAATGAATGAACAGTCTTAGACAACTAATAGGTAGACAACTAATTGTCTTAATAGGTTATTAAGAAATTTTTATAAAAGTGAGCTAATTCATATTTTTTTAGATATCCTCTTATCCTCATGAATGAAAAATACTTTACTATAACTTTCTACTAATTTTACTTTCCATTCAAAACTATGTCTTAAAGTGACAGAAGAATGAATGTATTATATCCTGCCAGAAGAAACCCCCCTTCATTTTTTATAGTGCCATTTCAAACTTTTTTTAAAAATAAGTGTTAGCCTCCTATTTAGCCCCTAAGGGTATGGATGGAGAGACTATCTACAGGTTTCCATTCCATTTTAAACATCTATGGGTCAGGACAAGCTTTTACTAATAAATAAAAGATTTCCCTGGGAGAGTTCGAACCTGTGGCACCAGGATTGTGAGACATGAATGGATCACATGAGCTACTCTGGCGTTCCCAATATATATATATAAATTTAGTTAAATATAAAGCCAACAGATGCTATAATATTACATGATTTTATTGCCTTGATTCTACAATTAAACAAATCAAATTTATTTCTTTTTAGTTCTTCATGTGACTAATTACTAATAAAATTGAATGAATGATTCCACTGGAGACAAACTGATTATTCAGACCTTTACCTGATGGGTGTAGCTTATTAGGAGAAAACAGGTAATTGACCAAAGTGGCTCAGTTTATTCTGAGATATATCGTTAGCTAAGTCTGGATATATCTGTAAGCTTCTTTACATAGCTTTTTGTCCTCACTCTTTTCTGTTGACCAGTACCATTAATTTCTACCTCATCTTTCTCATATAGGACTAAACCAAATGAAAATAAAAATCAGAGGTCCCACCAACACTCAAAACTACATCTTTAAATATCTTTCTTAATTTGCATTTTCCATCCATCTTAATTTGCATTTTCAATCCATCTTAATTTTGCATGAATTTTGTTCAATAAATATTTTTGATTGTGATAATCATAACTAAGATTAAGATTTTAAATTTTAGACACCCCTATGGGGAACCTGCTAAAAAAGCTAATGCCATAAGTATTATTTAATATCTTACATAAGTATCATAATAGTTTATTTATCAAATTTGATCATTTTATGATATATTAAGGCAAGTTTATCTTAAGCTTAATTTAGCTTGAATGAGGCTTTAACTAATATACTTACTAAAAAGCCCGCAAAAGATGTCATGAACCCCTCCTTTGTGAGTTCCCATGCACCTCCATACTCTTCCTCATCAATGCGCTGGAAATTGGAGAAGTAAAAGTAAACCAATCCAGCATTCACCAATGCAAACCTATAAGGATAAAAATATTTTTATGCAGCATTCAAAATCGTCAAATTTGCAACAATTGGAGCATAAGATAAATTATAATATACAGTCATACTTGGCTAATTAGGATGAGTTAATTTAGGAACACAGGATAATGTACCCAATTAAAAATAAAGAGTTAATTTAATGATGCAAAAGATTTAATAAATTAGTGGCAGTAGGATAACTATGAATAAAATATGACAATTTTTTTAGTCAGTGATTCACAGATAATATTTTCAGGATGGAAACAATTGCAAGAAACAATTATATTGGTGGATAGAAAAAAAAAAAAAAAAAAAAGATTTAAACATATTTTTGTAAAAATGATCATAAGGGGGCAAAAATGTCTATGTCTGACAATCATCATTGCAAATTTTAAAAGTAAAACAGTAATAAGGCAGGTCAAGGAAAATAATTAATGAGACCTGTCACTTTACTTAAATATCCTGGGTAAGTTAGGAAGGCCTCATTGATTAAATAAGAATAGAATTAGAAGAGATACCAGAATTGGTACAGCTGGAGAATCTGAAATCGCAGAATAGAAAACTGCAGAATCCCGAGGAGAAGCTTGAAGAAAGAAGATGGTATAGCAGTGGACATCTAATGTTTCTTTAATCTTTCTCAAGGCATACTGCCCAAAAACTGAAGCAAGAGATGCATTTCACAACTTTGGAACTGTGCAAGAGATGCACTTCAGGACTTTATTTATTTAAGCACCACAACATATAGATCTAATTTATAAAATTTATTCAAGACCATTGACAATTCATTCAAATATATTTTAGGCAGTGGTTTTCTTGTGAATAATAAATCAGTTATTTTGGATGTAGAGATTATTAGTAGAAAACTTTCGTTGGGGTTTAGTCAAGGTTGATCTAAAAAAATACAATAAAAAAAAATGTGTATTTTATATTATCTGCTGACATTTCGGCATAGTAAGCCATCTTAAAGGCTGCTGAAATACAATGTCAAGAGAAACAGACCTCTTGCTACGTGGGTCAAATATACATGACTGAGAGGTTGGGTTTTGAAATTAGGAAACATTTTTAAGATGGACAACGTGGAAGGCTTGGGTGTATGAGGGGGTAGATACTGAGGGAGAGCGGCTTGCAATGCCAGGAAAATAGGTAGAATTATTTAGGATAAGTTGCCTAAGGAACTAGGAGATAAGTTCGACAGGTTTATTTAGGAGGAGGGGTAATGATTTTTCAGAATGTTGAAAATGTTTGAATAAGTTGAAGAAATTTCTTCTAAGTAAGTTCTGTCATTCAATGGATTGGGCTATAAGTTAATGTGAATGGTTTATGATAATAGGTGTTTGTGTTCATAGGGTTCAGAGGAAAGAATGGTAATGTTATCAAAATCGAATGTGAGTCCTTCATGAATGACGTATTTTGTGAGGGACTGTTATCTTTTAGTAGCAAGAACACATAACACATATGGTTGAATAATTAAAATATTTGTTGCCAGAAAAAAGATTGCCTTGCTTTATTAATTGAAATTCATTAATAAAACAAGAAAATCTTTCTTATTATTATTTTGTACATGTTGAATTTTATTGTATAATTATTTAGATAATTAAATAATTTGAAATTCAATAAACATGAGCCTTATTCTCTTAAACTTTAATTCTTTAAATATATTATCGTGAACCTAAATGAATGAACAGTCTTAGACAACTAATAGGTAGACAACTAATTGTCTTAATAGGTTATTAAGAAATTTTTATAAAAGTGAGCTAATTCATATTTTTTTAGATATCCTCTTATCCTCATGAATGAAAAATACTTTACTATAACTTTCTACTAATTTTACTTTCCATTCAAAACTATGTCTTAAAGTGACAGAAGAATGAATGTATTATATCCTGCCAGAAGAAACCCCCCTTCATTTTTTATAGTGCCATTTCAAACTTTTTTTAAAAATAAGTGTTAGCCTCCTATTTAGCCCCTAAGGGTATGGATGGAGAGACTATCTACAGGTTTCCATTCCATTTTAAACATCTATGGGTCAGGACAAGCTTTTACTAATAAATAAAAGATTTCCCTGGGAGAGTTCGAACCTGTGGCACCAGGATTGTGAGACATGAATGGATCACATGAGCTACTCTGGCGTTCCCATTTCAAACTTTAATAATTTATTCTTAGAAACATAAATACCTAAGGCCATTCCTATGGTTATTAGTCTAATTTAGAAGAAAACTAAAATATTTCTATAAATAATATGATAGATAAAGTCTAAGAGTTTTAAAACACTAGGGTTCAAATTTTAGAATAAAAAACACTGAAGATATATATTATTGATAATGCTTTTTAAGCAACAAATTTATGCACAATAAAGTCAGTCTTGGGGAGTTCAATTTTAAAGAAGTAAAGGTTAATTATCAAACTTTATGTTGTCGATACAGCTACTTAGTTAATTTTTTCCAATAGGAAATTTTGGTTTAAAATATTATAAATGAAAAAGGTGGCAAAGAATAAGTACTAAAATAGAGGAGTACTTCCTTATAACCCATAAAGAGTAAGCTCTTTTGTGGGAAAAGATGCAAAAATAAACTACATAATAGTTTCCAGTATTTCAGAAGAAACGTTATGTTAACTAAAATAAGCACCACTGAACAGGAATAAAAGAAACCAAAACTCAGGCAGAAACAAGAGAAAAAAACTAAATCCTAATAGCCATAGTAACATCTTCCCACATTAAAACAAAGAAAGTTCTACATTAAGAGAAGTTGCATAGAACTAAGCAGATTTTTAAAGTTTTATTAAATATGGACATAGAAAAGAGCGTCTTTGTTGCTTGTAAAATCCCATTTTACAAACTAGAAAAACCAAAGAGGATAAAAGCTCTGGTCACAATGACTAACACTTGACAAAAGATGGGAGGGAAGAGTGGAGTAAAACTCAACTTTCCTTGTTAATTTTTTAATATCACTTTTTCATAAAGAAAAAAATAAAAAAATAAAAATATAAAAACAACACAGATTAATTTAGAAACTTTTGTCATAACAAAAAAGATAACTAAGATATCTCCCAAATTAAGAGTCATTCGAATAATTGCAATAGGTCATAAATGTTAGAAAACTACATTTCACATCTATTTTATTCTATATTCTTCTTGGAAAAACTAATAAGTAAGAAAATATTAAGATTTCAGCAATTTCCTATAGAAAAAAAAAGAAAGAAATTAAACTACACACATTTAATGACTGAGTCATAATTCAGTCATGATTTAGTTACTGCAGAGAGAAGTCTCTTTTCCCCATCACCCCATTTGCCCTGATGAAAACCAGTAATTTAGGCGGCAGAAACATTGGCAAAATTCAATAAAATCTAGCCAAACACATACAAAACGGAAAAACAGGAAAACAAGATTTGTGGAGTAATAACAAGCTGGATAAGTTTTAGCCACAACTATATTCAGTATTATCTCATATTCAGAGCATATAAGTCAATCTAAAGGGTGGGGAATAAGTAATTAATATCAGTAATGAAAGAAAATTGAGGGTAGAAGGATTATAAAAAAATGAAAAAAAAAAGAAGAAAGGGGGCAGAATATAAAAAATTCAGAGAATTCCAGTTATAATGGATCTAGATAATCTAATGAATACAGGCCTGGTATTTTGGACTGTATTGATTATTAAAAACATATGGATTATTTTTTAACAACAATTTAATGACTTTCAATTAATGGCTCTATATTTGGCATACATTCAGTAAAGAGTATGTTACACTAAATCAAGGAGGAAGGACAAAATTCAAATTTCAGGCAGCTATAAGCAGTTAAATAACATTAATCAAAGATAGAGACTTATAGTATAGAAGAACCAAAGCATATTAAAAGTTTTTGAAAAGAATTCTCATTAGAAAAGTGCTCTCCTGTACTGCAAGCAAAAGTGCCAACTCACAGACTCTCCAATATCCCTGTACCAAAAACTGAACATTCAAATAATTAAAAAAAAAAAAAACATCCTAAGATGTTCTCAGGAATGGAAAATTAATATGTAATTAGCTACTGAGTTGGCAAAAATGAATATAAAACTCATTACTAAATTGAGACTAAAATTACAATAGTTTTTTTTCCCCTGGAGACTATATGACTCATAGTTGCTGTAAATTATCATAATTTACTTAAACAACACTATCATTTATTTCAGTGATTTTACTAGTCAAACAATTCCTCTGTATTATCACATATTAAATCAAAATTTCTAATAAATGTTATTTATAAGTCCAGACATTGCATTTGAAAATCTAGAATTATATATGTATGGCAAACTTACTAATATTTGATTAAACAAATAAATTTTATAATAAGATTTTAATAATGTACATTTGGCAACTAGGTTTTCAGCAATAATTGAATTTCATTAGTTCTATACACTTAATAATAATATTATATCCTTAAATTAAATTAAATTATTTTAATATACTTACAATAGAAGAGCAACAAATCCTTTCAAAGGTACAAGTCCCCAAATAATTCCCACTATGATGCCTAGAGCTTGCCTTCCCCAATATATGACGTCCAGGAATTCATCCTAAAGTATAGAAATGCAATTAACTCTGAGAAAGACATCTCACTCTGAGAAATAGCTGTTTTACACTTCACTTACTTTATCTTCCCATTTGGATTTGGCTGTTATAGCTCTCAGCCAAACAGAAGGCACATTTCCTTGTTTGCTAATTCCATTTCTTTCAGACTTGTGGGATTTAGGACTCGACGACATCCTTTTGCAGTCTTAAACTAAAATATTGCTAAAAATGATAAAACATCACAAAATAAATAATATAAATGAGCCGTAATTAGGTTACAACATAGGTAAGGTTATTCAGAGGTTATATTTGTCAACTAGCGGAATCCGCTAGAAAAAAGAGAAGCACTTCAAATATTTTTTCAGTTTTAACTTTCTAGAAAAGCTTGTTTAAATTTTGCAGTCATAATAGTTTGCAATTAAATAGTAAAAAAATAAACATTTATTATTTTGAGGAAAATTTCTAATGTTTCGAGCAGATAATTTACATGTAATTAAGAAGTGCTTTGAGTAGCTTCTGATAAGAACTGAGCGCTGCATTAAGCATTACCAATAGCACGTGTCCTTATGTCAGGTTACATTGTTGGCTGTGACATTCTGTTATCAACGAATAGTGTGTACATCATGCAATAATGGTATAGAAAATGTTATATTTTTAAACAATAATTTTATTGTTATACGTTGTAGACAAATTGCAGGAATAGTATACTGCCGCATTATATGTGATATCGGAAAAGAATACAATACTCAAGAGGCCAGTTACATACATGAGTATAAAAAGAAATGTTAGTCATGAATTATTTTTTTAAAGAATATTTCTTTGTATTTTACCCCTCATAATGAACTATAAAGAACAAAAAACTAGACAAGAGAAGTGATGACAATCAAATTAATATAAAAGAAATGTAATTAATCATTGCCAATATGAATACTAATATAAGTCTAGTTGTGCAAACTAAGCAGGTCTTCCATGTTTCTTTAAAAATATATATAAATGGAGGGACTCCAGTGACATATACATGACTAAGGCTGACTCTAAAATTTTCGGGAGAGAAAATTGTGGGAGGCGCTCAATCATCATCCTTACATTGTAAAATATCTCCTTTTATAAGCGTTTTTCACAAATGTGCTATTGAACTTTTTTTTTTTTTTAAATGTCAAGTGAAAAAATACATAAATAAAATTTGGAGCGGGCCATGTTTTTGGACTGTTCTAATTAGGATGGGTTTTCCCATGGGGGGGAATCTGCAAAATGGGACTTGCAGCACCACCCAGGAAAGGCCAGGGACCCTTTCAGTTTGCCGACCCACCGGCTAACCCTATTCCTTCGAGTAATTTATAAATAGCTGGAACTGACAAGGTTAAGGAAAATATGGTTTATTTAGTGATAACAATCGCTTTATTAAAAGGAAAAAAGTCGAATGTGTACAATAAATGCAAGGGAATAGAATAAAAAATCTTACTATTTCAACCGGGACTTGAACACAGATCTCCTGCTTGTCGGGCTGGCTTGCAACCAATTACACCACAGAGGCTAGGCAAATAATTCATTAAATATAATGAATACCCCGCTCTCTACTGGGAGTCTAGACCGAGCAAGACGCATATAATGTTTTATGCTCGAAGGAGCTAACATTGTTAGCTATTTATTAGACTCCCGTTTTTTGCTTTTATTTATTTTTTTAAATATTGTATTTTTGTGGTATTTAATCCCACATTAATTTTATAAATGGTAATGTTATCCACATTAATTGTTAAGTAGTTTTTCTGTATTTATTTTTATAGAATACTATTGTATTTCAAAACACAGACTAAATGGTAGAACTTATAAGAACGACGGTCAAGCAGATAAACATCTCCAATATTTTTAAGTCCCATAATCTGTCATAAAATAAAAGTCTTAATTTGTAATTTAAACAATTCATTTAAAGAACATCAAAACTAACTTTTGAACAGGAACAAAATTACTCCGTAGAATCTACTAGAAAATAGTTTCCTACCCTTATTTCCCGGATACCTGTCGTTCCCATCATAAGCAACTTATCATTACAAGGGAATTTACAATCGATATTTTCACGGATGCTAGTTTTCCACCATTATATATTTAACTCTCATACCTTATATTCTCCGTCTTCATTGGTTTCTGTACATCCTCTCCCGGTGGCGAGCGCTTTCGGATACTGTCCATCTTCTGGCCGAATACATACGTTCACTGTCACGGTCCGTATTCAACTGTGTTTTTCTGTGTGTTAGTTGTGTCAGGTAGCTGTAGGGGTCACTTTTGTCGGCGATCAGGTCTGTCGCATGTGCGAGTTATGAGGGTCATCGTCCATTATTCCAGGTATAAGTTGAGGTAGGGATTAGTTGTAATTCCCTTTGTTGAGGTGTTCTAAGTGTTTCGAAAGTTTTTTGTAAATGTATTTGTTTGCCTATGGATTATGCTGTCTTCTGTCTTTTTGCGTTGTTGCTGGTTTGTGCGTCGTCTGTTCGTTTGCGTTTGTGTGTTCGTTTTAGTAATAATAGCGGTCTAAATATTGTGTCAGATTGTGTGTTAAGTTGTTCGTTAATTATGTTCTTGTCAGCTATCCTTGTTTTGTAGATTTCCATATTTTCTAATATGTCCATCTTCCGTCCCTTCTGTTGTTTGTTTAGCAACGTCATGGTTGTTTTTATGTCGGTGAGGTCGTGTCCGTTGTCTTGTAGGTAACCAATGAAGACGGAGAATATAAGGTATGAGAGTTCTATATTCATTGGTGGTAGAAATAATAATAACCCTTTAGA
Source organism: Oncopeltus fasciatus (assembly GCA_000696205.2). Taxonomy (NCBI): domain Eukaryota; kingdom Metazoa; phylum Arthropoda; class Insecta; order Hemiptera; family Lygaeidae; genus Oncopeltus; species Oncopeltus fasciatus. The sequence goes on from KZ808247.1 coordinate 53,748, forward strand.
TTATTATATATTTATATTTTGTTATCGAAAACTAATCTCTATGAAATCAGTTTTAGTGTTACGTAACAATCATCTATAATTTCTCATCCATGATTGTACTTCCTTACGCATGCCTTAAAACCTTGCTGATATTTGGACAATATCTTCTTTTAAGATGAGAATATTTAAGTGATCTGCGTGTACGCAAAGCCCTACATCACCAAATGATATTGTGCTATAGCGCTATTGCTGATAAAATTCTGGAACATCAATAATATACATGTAAAATGGGGAAGACCTAAGAGAGATTCTTGAAGACTCCTTTAAACATTTTCTTTCTTTCAGGCTGGCTTTGGAAATCACTATTCAATAGATAAAACTTGTACATTTTCTCTGCTGTCTCTAATGTGCTTTGTTCTAATTTTGATAAAATAACTTGGTCTTCCTCAAGACCAGAAACCTTTAAAGTCGGAAGCAGGTTGAAGTTCTTGTTAGTTCCCATTTTTATTGCTATACTAGAAGAATTATTGCATATTTGCATATTATGTGCGTTTTATTGTGTCTTAACATTTTTTGTCTATGGAAAAATGAAACAGTTACAAGGAGTGTAGCAACCGAAAAAACTCCTTGATGGTGGAGGAGTTTAATAACACAGTCACAGATCTTTTCGACAAGCATGCTCCTTTATATCGTCCTTAAGTTATATAAAAAGTGGGGCTGCAGGTGATGATTCTCTTTCGAAGAGGAATGATTGAGATGGTTGGAGCAAATGAAGTGCTTGCCCATGCAATGAATGCCTTGCTTGAACAGGTGGTTTCACCAGACCTTTGGAAGAGTGCAATTGTAAGGCCTATCTAGGAAAAAAAGCTTTTGTCTTTGTCAGTCATCAAAAATTGCTGTTGGAGTGGGAGAGGCTGTTTTGTTGTGGATGCTTTCTTACCTTGGTGGCAGGAGGCAGAGAGTAATGGCTAATGGCCAGACCTCTTCTTGGGCGAAATGCCAATCGGGTGTTCCTCAGGGTTCTGTTATTTTCGGACTACATCAGCGATACAGTCAGAGTGCAGAGGTTAGCGAAATTCACCTTTTTGCGGACGATGATGCGATATGGTGCAGTCGGTATCCAGAAAGTATTCAGAGAGTAAGTGAGGACCTCGCTAGATTAGTAGAGTGGTGCTTGAGTATCCAGATGTTCCTTAAGCCAAGTCACAGTGGCGTTGATTGGTTCTTCAAAGGTGCTAGCTAAATGTGATTTGGAGCTCACACCTGGACTGATCATGGACCGTACTGCGATACTACCAGGGGTGATGTTCAATAGTACGCTGACTTGAAAGTATGTGTAGCAAATAGAGTCCATATCTCTCTGCAGAAAAATGTTCATCCTACGGCAATCATGATATCTAATCTAATCTCTCTTTCCTCCCCCTCTCCTCTTCTCCCTTTTATTTTTAAATAATTTTTCATTTTAGTGAGGAAGCAAATGAATAGTTAACTATATAATAACTTGATGAATGTGTGGAACAGAAAAAATTCTTATTAGAAGCTTTCGAAACACGTTACATGAGTTTAAAAATAAAAGTTTATTATCCTGCACTTTTAGATCTTAATTTAAATAATATTAAACTTTAAGAGATAACAAAAAAATTTAGAAATAATTCGAAATAAATATTTTTATTAAAATCTTGATAAATGTATTTAAGAAAAAACACTAAAATAAGGNATCTATATCTATATCTATATCTATATCTATATCTATATCTATATCTATATCTATATCTATATCTATATAATTTTGAACGGATCCCAATTCTCCATTTTTGGATAGGTGTGAATCTGTAAGTAGGTTGTTTAGTAACCCCCTCTTTGGACTTCTTTTCCTGCCTGAGTTGTTTTCACTTTTCTTCATATTCCATGCATTATTCATTGCTTGAATGATCTTTTTAGTTATTTTTCTTTATATCTGTCTGACGTAAAGAAACCAAATTTATTACATATGCTAATTTGTTTAGTTTAACATTAATATGAACAGTATATATTTTTAGACTCAATCTGACTCTGTAACTCTTATAATTCCCCTAATGAATAAGTTCAGTGCATTTAGATGAATATATTTCCCGTATCGATTATCTATCATTCTCAAGATTCTTTCTTAAGAGAAAAAAATTTATAAATAAATAAAATTAAAATAAACCACTAATGTCTCAGCCATCAGTTTTCGTAATATAGTCTTCGCATCTTCCCTTGTCGTCTTTAGTATCGACCTTCAAAAGTTTGATTCTCCTTTTTAAAATATATCCTTGCAAGCTGTTAGAAACCTGAAACATATTTCATCTTCATTGCATTTTCCACCATTTATGATTTTAAATAAAATTGTGATAAATATGTTATTATAACTAAAAGATCATTTTACTTGTAATAAGTGAACGTATATAATATGAATATATTTAATTTCTTATTTTTTGTTTGCAGACTTTTTTCTATTTTTAAGTATGTGCATGTTTTCTATTATTTTCATATTTATTTTTTTTCTTTACCTATTATACTTACGTTTTCAAAATCGAAAAAATTTTTGGTAGTAGTATTGTTGTTGGGGTTTATTTAAGGTTGAAAAAGGTTCAATTTTTTTTTTTTTTTTTTTTACAGAACCCTAACAAAAAATTCTCTACTAATAATTTCTGCGGTCAAAAACTCTACATGTGAAAATATATTCATATTTAAATACGTACTTCCACGAGAGAAGACTTATTTTCTCCATTTTCGATATTGTTGGCTAATGATATATGTGTGTATGTGTGTATATACAATATATGTATGTGTTCTAATGTCCGTGTTTTTTTGGAAACCGAATTCCGCATTGAAGCTTTCTCCCGTGAACTGGGTTCAGAGGTATACCAAGATGAAAAATTATTCTTTAAATACTCATATTAATTGTGGTATTTAATTATTTAATCCCACGTTAATTTTATACAATAAATTACAATAATCATAAATAGATTGAGATAGTAAGATTTTTTTATTATTCTATTCCATTGCATTTATGAAAAATTATTCTGTTTTACTGTTATTAAGGCTGCTATAAAATATTTAGAAAGATTCCTAAAGAATGTAACTAAGAGGATTTAGCTGGCCTTCCTCATTCAATAAAAAAAAATTTAATTGATATTTGAGTTCCTTTAAAAGAAGGATCAAATGAATAATCGTTAATATATCTGTTAATATTAGGGTAACAAAAAAATTTAGAAATAATTCGAAATAAATATTTTTATTAAAATCTTGATAAATGTATTTAAGAAAAAACACTAAAATAAGGTAGTGACTTTTTTAAACCTTATAAAATGAGGCGAATTATTATATACAATTGAATTAGTTATTTTATTTTATGCATTCATTTTGTGTGGTTACGTTAGAGAACATTCCAAGATTTATGAAACACAAAAGTTTGTTATTAGAATCATGTGCAATTTAATTGTGAGGTCATCACGCAGAGGTTATTTTAAATCAATGGAAATTTTGACCGCTGCATCTCATTTTGTATACTAACAGATTATAGCAGATTACAAAGGATATTCTGAACTAATCAATAAAATGGAAAAGGGGACGCGAGAATAGAAATTTATTTACTAATAAACATTTACATTATTGAATGAATAAAAACCGAATGGGGTGCAAAAAAAGGAAAGGTCTGCTGTAAAAATAATAAAATCATATCGTTGTATGTATTTTAAAGATTTATCAGGATGAGATATAAGGACGCAGTCGATACTCGGCGGGTTGAAAGGGACCTATCCTTTAGTCGATTTCGTTGAATGTCATGGCGCGTTACATATTCATCACTCAATCCTAACGGTATGAGCACTCTTGAATGTGGATGATTAATTGTGCTCCACTTGTTCTTCAAATGACACAAAGCATTCGGGATGGGCCGTAAGAGGAGATTGAACAAAATGTCGGACCAACACCATTGAAATAACACTAAAAAAGAAAACAGATTGCAAGTTCTTCAACAATCTCCAGAAATATTCTCACTTCCAGGCTTGGCCGTGGGGAAAAAGGTGTTTTTGTTGAGCTTTTGGGCATCCTACGATGGCTTCTTCAGGAAAGTGAGGGAGAATAGATCCACGTGACTTTAATCTCTGCTTAGGAACCGGATATCGATCTAATTCTGCCTTCCCATTGGTGGGAACTTTAAATGTTTTAAATTCACCATGTCTTTGTTCATCAATGTGCATTATCTTAATATCACTGAAGACGAATGTCAGCAATATACTCGCAGGTCTCAAGAGCTGGCGAATGAATCCATATTGCCTGGAGAAAGTCCTGGTTAAAGAAGTTTCGGACGAGATAGCGGTGTCTCGATCTACAGGGGGATCCTCTTTGGCAAATGTAATTGGATTGGTTTGTTTACCGATGTTCTAGCGAAATATATCGAGAAAATACCTCAACGTTAATCCTGATGAGATTCAATCAGTCTGATTGCTTTCTGTCCTACTCTTCTAAATGTGTCTTCTCCAATTTTAACAAACATTGCCATTGGATTAATCATCTATCACAAAATAGAAATAGGGCCTATTTCCTTTGTTTTTACAGACATTCATTTTTTTTT